>JAHWFP010184585.1:0-16987 GCA_023313725.1 Lithobius niger | reverse complement strand
GAATTATAATTTGTTGATGTATATTAGTTTGGGTGCAGTATTGGAGCAATGGAGTGCAATCTAAGTCAATATTTGGAAGCACAACGACGTGTAACTGCAATACTAAGGACAGTTTTACTTCGACCGCGTGTGAAACGTCATTTTGCTCAGATTTCCGAACGCACGGATCTGACGAGCGTTGGAACTGCTATCCAGCCCTTCTTTGTCAACATGCTTGTCACATTTAAAACCCATTCTGCGTTCGAATCCGATTAGAATAGGTATGATTTTTTTCAAGCAACACCTGCATATTATGGTATTTTGTTGTTTAATTTAGTAACACTTTTTAATGAGGAAAAGGATTTAATTCCTAGATATTGGATGGCAATCACGTTTACAGATTTTTTTTATCTTTCAATCAGCCAACCTTAAAATATTGCACCAAAGTGTAAAAATATATTTTAGATAATTTTGGCTCCACACTTCGCTAGACAATTCGATTCTCTTTCGTTAGAAACAAGATTGACACTATTCCGTTGGAAAATAACTGAGAAAAAGTGGAACTAAGATCGTAACTGAAATACGTTGTAGATGCTAACGCCATCTAGTAGTCAGAATTGAGATAACCAAAGGAGTTGCACTCCCTCTTAAACGACTTGCCTCTGCTTCTGCTAACTTGGCCACTCCAAATTGGCAAAGTTAGGAAGCCTAATAATGTCCATGTCCCAACAAGACGGATATGATTTATGACATATTGTATACTTATGAGACTTCTGTGTCGTGGGAGTACCGTTATTATGCCACAACAAAAATACACAAATGATGTAAAGAGACAATGAATGAATTAGATGATGAATCTTGCTAATGTAAAAGTTTTTTTCTCCTTATTTTCAGCTGATATTCACAATTGTGTTCCTGATTCGGAGAACTGCTTTCCAGCTGCATTTGGTGTTTCTGTTGGCGTTTCAATGATAGCAACATGTAAGGAACGGTGTTTAACTAGCATAATTTAATTATACTTTCAGTTACATAATTGAAAGAATGGTTCAACTCAATGATAATGAGTCCGCACAGATTCTATTCAGTTACAGTCTATCGGTATTTTTGGTTAGCCAGGTAAAAAAAACTTTTCCCTAACATTTTGGCTCTAATAATACTAAGAAAATTACCTTTTTTGTTCACACACGAACTTGGACTGCCCAAAGGCCTTAACAAGGCCCTAGTACAGATGATCAGTTAACTTGGCTAGGTGAAACAAGCTACAATACAACCATTACTTACATGAATTATGCACAGCTTCAATTTTGCCAATTGTTCAACTTAGGTTTACGTGATGTCTGCTCAGTGTTCTGCAAGGCAACTGTTCTGCTCAGTTCTGTCTCTGAAATCTAGAACTATATCTCTAAATATCTCCAAAAATATTTGAGATAGGAATTTTATCTTCGAACTCTTTTCTTTCAGAACCAAAGCTCTTATGTCGGGATATTACAACCAAATTGGAACAAAATGCAATTGTTATGTCCCATACAGACAAAAACACAAAGTAACGGACAGATGCACAAAATCAAAATTCAGTCGACCTTACTCTCACGCGATCGATCTGTTAAGCTATAATTTTGCTTCAATGGGCCGAATAACGATAAAAAAAAGGGTGATTAGCATGGTTCGTATTCTAATTTTAAAAACATTTCATTTTATGGTGTTGTGACCATGAAAAATTGCAATAACTCTTGAAATAATGATATAAATAACTTTTCACCAATATATAAATATCTAGTATACACTTTTTTAAATCTTTGCAATTATGGCTATTTTTCATGGTCTTGAGACAAGATTTCGATGTAAACCAGTCAAGTCGGCATTTCCTAGAACTCGCCGTCAAGTCGCCGTCAAATATATAACGGATACCGAATTGCAAAATGTTGGCTAGTTGCACATTTGTAGTCTGGTTGGAACCCAAACCAAAGACCAGATTGCTATGAAATTTGCCACATTGCTAGATACCCCCAAAAGTATTGCTAGTCACGAATTTGCTGTAAATTGATCACTTATAATCCACGAAATTACTATTTTTCGAATGTATCGATCTAACGCTCGTGATTGCAAATTTGGAATCGTGAGTAGTTGATGCATACACTGTGATACTGGTAATCAAGGAATATTTAAAAACCGTCAAAATAAATCATTGCTTCTTTATAGCTAGCAATCTTTTTCAATGCAACTCAACAAAATGAAACATTTGATTATTGCATTTTAACCATTAGAGTAAGGCAAAAAAAAATGAAAAAAATACAAAGGATTCGTTAACGACTCTGATTCGTTTCATGTTAATAAGAATGCTTAGAGGAATTCACCCTACTGGCGACCGAACCTGGCGTTAGCACTATCAACTGGAATCCCAAATGAGAAATCTCAATCGGTGCTTATGTAAAACGAAAATAAAAAGCAGACGATGTGTTTACACCGCAACACGGAACAATAAGATGGCTTCGTGTAATAATTGGAAACTGCACTCTCAATTGCGTGTTGCAGGAATGAATAGGCCTAAAATTGAACACAGTAGGCCTAATCGTTCTGTTGTGGTCGCTTACGAAATAAAGCTGAGCTAAAAATTAGGCATAAACTTCTGAAAGCTTTAGAATTATTAAAATGTTTCATGCCCATGGTCCTACAATTGTGTTAATTCCAACTTAAAAAAATTAAGCTTTCTCACTTGGAAGTTGTTCCAGAGGTGCACATCAACAGTATCGTAGGAGGCGGATAGGGAGCCGCGAATTTTTCTGTTGATCATTGTGAAGTACTATCGTTACTGATGATTGTTTGGCTTGTAGTTCTAGCAAACAGCCACCAACTCATGCCCTCCCATCCCCCCCCCCCCCCCGCAACACTTTTCTTTCTCCCCCCCCACTGCCCACCCCCTCCCTTCCCCCCCCCCCCCCCGCACCTACCCTCTCGCCCATTGGTCATGAGCAGGAGGTCGCCAAACACGTCTGCTGTCAGAAGAGACATGCTCAAAAGCGAAATATATAGATGTAAGAATTATTGGCGGTGGCATGCTCTTTGACAGCTGAACCACGCCAGCTAACGTGGCATTTTAATTTTAGACGGTGGGGATGGCGGAAGGAGGCTCTAAATAAGGAAACAAAAACTAAATGTGGGAGCAAACGGAAGTCTCTTAAAGTGAATACGAAACATAGCTTAAGCCTACCTAAAATTTAAAAAAAGCTAAAATGGGGAAAATACCAGTAAAGCTAGCTTCATACCAAAAGAAAAAAAGCTCAAAGGTAGCCGAGTGAGTATTGCACCCAGACATTTAAGAAACATTATCATTGCAAAGTCATTAAAATCCGCTCCTCCTACAATAGGCCCAAAGCCTGTTTTCCAGTTCGTAAGCCGCATCTTGGCCGAAAAAAATTCGGTTAGCCACTAGAAAAAAAAATTGGCTTTAGCCATAGTTAAACTCGTGCTCTCTATAGCAACGCTCTATGGTTTGCGTCACACACTGAAGATCAGTGGTTATCCAAAGTATGGAAATAGATTGCTAACAAACACGAATTTTGTGAGCATACTCGGTTTGTAAGCTAGAATGTAGACCTATTCTAGATAAACAACATCGTGCGTGGGTAGATGACGAGACGGGGTTTTGACTGAAACGACGAGCAATGGAAGCTAAACAGCTTGCGTTGCCTTATATAACATTTATTAAGCACAATACATCTGATAAGGATGCGTACACAAACTTAGGCCCTCTAGCGGCCAGCAGGGAAGAAACCAGAGGTGTGATGCCGTAAAGTAAATCACACCGGCAAAACGACATACATTCCACCCACCCCCACTAGAGAATGAGGGTGGTCCTCATTTAGGTATGACATCAATTAACAGTGTTGTACACATGCAAATATAAAATTGATATGCCATATTCCCCCCCCACACTTATTTTAAGTCCGTCAGTCTTATTTTTTATGAAAATTCAACAAATGTTAGAAAATAGTATTTTTCATTTATAACCTTGCTTCTTATGTACACTCTATCCCTGAACCAGCAGGACTTCTTCATCTTATTTATAAATTGTAAATTTTATCAAAGCGATTCATCATAATTCTAACATATTTACAAATTCTTGTAACGAAACAAGAAAACACAAATTCTCCCAAAACCAGAGAGACTCCCAAAAAAAAAAATTTGCCTAGGTTGGCAACTCAAAACACCCGTGCCAACCCTACAAATCAAGTTTCCCCGGTCCTGTACGCACACTGCTTGACTTGCGCATAGAAATGTCAACACTCGGCGCACTTTGTGGCAAGTTCACAGACCGTGATGGCACGGACGATGTCGACATGGCAATCGGGGGGTAAACTTGGTGGCGCGAAGACTAGCTTGCTGGCGCAAACCTCGGGCGAGAGCAACGGCGGAAATTCAGCTTAAGTAAATTTTGGCGCTTCGTGAAAATCTTTCTGCGGCATCAACAGAGGCATAGACTTGTCTTCAGCAGTTGGCCAAATTTTAACTCGTGCTTTCTCAGGTGTTTTAGGATTTTTACTTGATGTCTTGAGTTGCACTTGCTTGGTGTGCACAGCTATGATTCCCAGCCTGAGAAACATCTATGTGTTTAAACACTTCCTTGGATTTAGATGCAATTTCCTTGGCAACCAACCCAGGAACTTCGTCACGAGCCAAAATACGATGCTTCAACTGGTCGAGATGCTTTCGTACCAAAAACGCCCTTCACCAACGTTGATTTGAAAATGTGTGCTTGTATCCTTTGCTGAAACAATGCCCACTTGCCATTGGTCCTTCGCAGTTGGCCTAGTGTCACGACAGTACATGGGACTTCCGACCTCAAAGTTCAGTTCGGGTTTATGCCTGGTAGAACTTGTCATTTTATCTTGTTTCATTCTAACTTTGTCATCGGTCGACGGTACTATAATTGAAAGTCTCGTACGGACATTTCGCTTGAACATCATGTAGGCAGGCGCCATATTTGTTGTAGTATGCGGGACATTCTTGCATTGAATAGTTATTGAGAGCCATTTCTATTGTTAAAATTGCTTTAATTATGGCGCCATTCTGGTCGCCATACCTGCTCCAGGACATTGATCGTCTTGAAAAGGTCAAGCGGAGGTTCACCAAGGGACTACTGGGCCTCCGAAAGCGCTTAGAAAGGGTGGGTCTTGAATTGCTCGATATGATTCTAGCGTACAAGATCCTAAACGGTCTTATCACCATTGATCTACCCTTTTTTTGATTTGGCGCAACGTGGAATTAGTACGGGGGGCCATAGATGGAAACTTTGCACTCTTGTAGCACATTTAGACTGTCGCCAGAACTTTTTTTCGGTAATGGGTAAGGATTTGGAATTCCTTCAGTGATGAAACGCTGTGTGCAGCCACTGTTGCTGGGTTTAGTAGATTGTTGCACACTAACGACTACGTGTGGCCAATGGTTAATCCTCGCTCAAACAAATTGGGAGCAATATAAGCGGACTTCTGTCCCTTTGTTATCCCTCCACTTTACTGGTGGAAAATGTTATTATCTATTATTGACAACTGCAAAGTTAAAATTTGTAGAATGTGGGCAGCAAAGGAATGTACATGTTGATGATGTACATGGCAATTTGTACATCATCAACATGGATCAGTAGACCCCCCCCCTTTAGCCACATTAAAATTATCACTCTTACTTGTCCATTTTCGTCTTTTGATGCAGAGCCGTGCCGTGCCCCTATTTGTTGGAACTGAAACTTGGCAGTGTGCTTGGAGTGGAAAACATACCTGTGTTTCTGAAGTATGTTTTGGGTGTTTCCAACTTCAATAATATGCAGTTAAGACAAAAGCACTTGCAGAGGTAATTGAGTATACAGGGTGAGGCAAAAGTCTAGTCACACGCAAATAACTGCCGTTATAGTCGTCCTATGATCCGAAGACATATTTGTAATGTAAGTCAGATATGACGAAGCCAATGAGGACATTTTCAATGACCTTGAAAACAGCATTCAAGGTCATCCACATTCTATCTTCCGAACGGTACAAGATAAAGCACAAAAATGAATTACAAAATTGCATGTGAGCATTAAAAACGCCCAACTACGAAAACAGATTGAAAATCGGTAGCGTAATTACAATGGTTACAAGGAAAACAAAATAGCAACAAAGTCTTACCTGAACGTTTTACCTGCCATGCAGTGAAGCTTAGGGGCTACGTCTACAAGCAAGTGCAAGAGTTCCAATAAACGGATACTGATTAGGCCTAAAGTAATGAGCTATCATTAACAACACAGAAAGTCGCGTACAATATGTGATTACTTTCCTATTTTACATTTATTTGATTTGAATTTTTAAAAATTTTATTTTTTTTTATTTTTATTTTTATTTATTTATTTGTTTGTTTGTTGTTTGTTTGTTTTTGCCCTTTTGAGTGATTTCCAGCCCGGTCGCAACAATCAGCCAGCAATGAAAAAACTCATTGTCGTTACGAATGCTCTTTCATCCAAAGGCTGGAAAACCCTAGACATTCGAATGCCCGCACTTTTTAACATTAAAGGGTAAATTACTAGTTTATGGTGAACAGGAAGCAATTGACAAGATGAATTTGCGTCGCTTGCTCTCTGGCAGAGGTCAATTTATATTTCTGCCACCTAGGACTATGCAGATAACCTCCCCACCGCACCAAAAAAAGTGCTTTTATCGCTTGTTTTTTCAGGAAAAACGTTTCAGGAGTGCAGGATACACCTACGATCAGAATACGCCGAAAATAAGGTGGGCGGGTGGTAAAATAGGGAGGGTGGCATGGTTTCCATTCGTAAAGTTTTTTCTGGGGGTGAGGGCGGAATTTTACCTTGCATTAGTGAGCTAGTTGTAGTATTATACGAAAGTTCATATTACCGAATGAAAGACGTAAACAACGGCAGAGGGGGGGGGGGGGTGGCGGGGTGGCGGGGGACTGCAAGGGACAAGAATGAAAGTACCCGAAGAACGAGGTGACAAATCTATTTATCAATGTTTTCCCCAAATGTTTTTTTCTTTATGGTGCTATACATTTCACAAAACAAACTAATTGCACCTTAACAACAAAGTGGTCGTACGTTTTCTAGTGGCAGGGGTCGTAAAGTGGGGTGTAAATTTCCAATCCCACTCCCAGAAAAAAATATTTATTTAGGCATACGTATACCGGCACTTATAAACTACTAGATGAAGCCCGTGCTATGCACGGGTTGTGTTAGATTCATGACTTGTAACATTGGTTAGGTACGGTAGCTGACGTGTATGTCCATGTTTCATCAAATAAGTTTCATAAAATGTGAAAATGTGTGCAGACACTGTGTAATAAACGCTCAGCCATCATATGTCTTAAATCCTCCACCTCCACCGGAAGCTAATGATCCCCCTCCTTTCTAATGAACACTTCTATCAAAAGCAAGTAACTACGTATTTGTTTGCTTTTGCTTCT
Organism: Lithobius niger; assembly: GCA_023313725.1. Classification (NCBI taxonomy): domain Eukaryota; kingdom Metazoa; phylum Arthropoda; class Chilopoda; order Lithobiomorpha; family Lithobiidae; genus Lithobius; species Lithobius niger. The sequence continues at coordinate 9,562 of JAHWFP010184585.1, read as the reverse complement.
ATTATATTGTTCATGCTGGTGGAAGTAAATGAGGCTCAAGACAACAGGGACCGTCAAGAGATGACATTTTGTAGTTGTAGTACCTGCAAACTGTGCATAGCCAACTGGGATTGAAACTGCGGAGAGATGAACAGAATTTTAATCTCAGTTGGTCATAATGCTGTGGTAATTGGTGGTTGCATAGAAGAATCAAAGATGGTGCAGTATGCGTCCCTGTCGAGCGAGTAAGGCAGCTTCAATTTCACCTTGTGTCATGGTCTTGACTATTAACCCAAAGTAGCGATACACCTGTGTCTTTGTAAAAATACACCTAAAAAGCTGAACATCTGAGACAACTGAGAGTGGAGCAAGGAGGGTCTACGAAAATCACCAAACTAAACTCGTACATCTGCCTCCAGACTGTACGAATTGAGTGTGGTTTATGGTTTTCGATGTCGGCAATAGATGGCGTGGTCTGTCTATCGCCATGAGAGCCTTGCCGGAAGCATATACGTTTTTTACACAGACTCTTCGAATCCCAACAAAATGATGATTTTCAATTTTCTGTATTTTTCCAGATTTCGTGGCTTGCTCGCGTTGTCGCGCTCGCTGCGGCTAATTACATAACATCAGAAACCCGCACGCAAAAACTTGTCCGTACAACCGAAACCTGGCCGTCCAATAACGTGATCCGAATGAACGTCTGAGATCCGGACGGCGCCTCGGATCAGGAAGGTCCGTGTGAAAAAAGTTATTGCTTGCCGGAACTAACCGAGAACCCTAGACTGTTAGACTGTTAACTGCTGTTACAGTGTTAATCTTTTAAAGTATCCTAATCGTAGGTCTATCCTGCATTTTCTGGGAACGTTTTTCTTACAAAAAAAGCCGATGAAAGCACATTTGTGTGTCTGTGTGGGGAGGGGGAGGAAGGGGAACATCTGCATAGTTCCAGTGGCAGAAATACAAATCTACCTCTACCAATGAACCAGTGACGCAAATTATTCTTGTCAGTTTCTCTCCGTTCAGGATAAAACTGTAATTAACTAATTAATGGAAGTAATCTGTAATGCCATAATGATTTATGAAGCAATTAAAAAAGTGCGGGAATTCATTAAGGTGAATGCCCAGGGTGTATCTGCCTTTGGAAATGAAGTGTAGGCATTCGTAACAACAATGCATTTTGCACTTTTGAGTGCACGTTAGTTTAAAAATCACAACGATTCGTCCCCCAGATTGGTGCCGTTAAGCTAGAAAAAAAACATGGTCAAAACACCAATACTAAAATCATAACGTACTTGAAGTCAAGAGCGTACAAGTTTACCTATATCCTAATGGCTGTAAGGATCTAACTTTTAAATTGTAAATGTAGTATGTAGACCTTTTGAACTGTAAGTCTTTGACCTTGGCTTTGGCTTAGTTTTTCTTTTGTGTTTTGACTTTTAATTTATTTTCTCACTTAATGGCCCCAATCTGGGGGATGAAACATCTGGGGGAGATTTTTAAACTCGCACGCACTTAATGGTTTTAGTTCCTCAATTATTTCCAACTTTATAGAGTTTTTTTTTGTCCTTGTCATTCTGCTTCCTTTTTTTTTCCGGTCTGCGTAACCCAAAAGTCGTATTTGTTTCACTACTTTTTAACTCTTGGTTAACAAACAAAATGGTGACACTGGCCAGAGTTCAATGTGCTGTCTAGAAGTTGGCAGCATACTTTAATTACTCGTCCACCTTCACAAAATAAGACGCAAAACCCATTACCGGAGCAGGTATACGATGGCTCAATAACAATATGCCGAATTGTATGCATTAAAGGTGCATCACACACTTAAGTTCACAAGGAACAGAAATCACAAGTACATAAAGGTTGTAGAGAAGACCGAAAGATCTACCACATAATACGGAGAATAAATTTTTTCCACAGTTGTGGGTCATACTGAAAACACCTCCATGTGATGGTTCTATTTGTAGCACGTACCAAAAACCCTACCGAATTGATGATAAGAGTTAGGCCGACTCATATTGTCGTAATTTGATCGTGACTCCTGCGCGAGTCACACGGTCAAACGTGTCACGTTACAGGATTGACAAACTTAGATGAGTGCCACTTAACAGCTCTTCTAACTTAAAGTGATAAATTTCACAACGGAATAATATTCAAATTAAGGGTGCAGAACAAACCAAAACTCTGCATATTCAAATTTAAGATCGCAGTAAAACAACCGACTTACTGCATTAATGTTTCTAGAAGCAGGTTTATTGGAAACACTGCAGATCGGAATTTAAAATGGCAGCCCGTAATGAAAAAAAGAAAAGAAAAAAACGTAGAAAGTCTGCATAGAAATCATTCTATTAAATTTAATTGTTGTAACAGTTAAGTAAGTTCTGAAATTGTTAGATTTTCAGCATACTGGGGCATCTACATGTTCAGCATTTCTTTTCAGCTGCTTTACGTTAAGCAGAGCTGAGGTTATGCGTCATGGCATAAGTTGCAACAGCGTCTTTGGGGTTTTCCCGAAGAGCTTTGATATGGCTAAATAACATCACTTACATGTCAATACAACCATCACTTTAGTGACGGACACGGGTCGCTAGAGCCAGGAAGACATTAGGTAGGCTCAAGCGTCAGGAACACATCTTGCAGTATAAAGCATTTATTGTGAGGAAACACAAACTTCGAGAAATTGTGCTTGTAGGCAGAAACGTGTTGGTCGTTTTGACCTGAGCATAATAGTTAAAAGGGTGAAACATCACAGGGATACACTACACCATTTTTGTAGTCATGTCACTAAATAACGTGGCATACAAAATGAGTAACGTTACTCGATATGCCGGTAGTCAGTTTTAAGCCAAAACAAAATAAGTAAAGATCATACTTAACAAAACATAGAAACATGTAAATTTTAATCAGTACGTAAGGGGCGTACATAACAGATTTCGTCGGGAATAACACAGTAGTTGCACTAAATAGGGAGTTAAGCGAGTATAGCTTAGGGGAAAACAGAACAAGGAACCTATCCCCTCCCTTACCATGATATTGATATTCTAGCATGTAACTTACATGTAACATAAATGTTTAAAAAGCATATTGCATTTAATCTCGTAATTTAGTCACCAGTTTGAATCCCATTCCGGGACCAAACAGTTGCGTTAAAATCATTCAGAAATATACGAATTTCTGGGCGACTCGCCAGTTATAATTATGTTAACTGCATATTTCAATTGAGAGTGTAAAACTGTTTACTCCGATGAAATCTTGTTGCCATTGGTACAAGGAATGCACATATGATTAATTTTGACAAAGTCAAAAGAATTGTTCATAACGAACTACGGATATCATTGATTTGGCTAAAACAGAAACAGTCACATTTGGCACAAAGTGACCTTTCTTCAAAAGTAAGAAGCAAGAAACAAGATTTCAAAGGGAAATGTTGAAAATTTGCAACGTTACGGCTTGTAACATAGCGTTTCTCTTTTCGTTCTCCAGCCGAGCGAACCTAGGCTAAACGGCTGGCGGCATAACTACAAAAGATAGAGACGCAACGCAGCATTGAACGACCTTGGCCGAGACACAGGCAATGAAATCAGTCGAGCACGAAATGGAGAAAGTGCTGCGCATCTCTCAAATGAGAGGGAAACCATGTGTGATTAAAACAGAAGAGCAAAATTGTCATTTCTTTTAGATCAACAGTAACAAAATTGAAATCGATTTGAATTTTGGTTCGGTTACATGGAAACTGGGTTCTCCAGTTATGAATACTCATAGCCATACATTATAAACTTTATTCAAACCACCCAGATTAGTATTGCTTAATTAATAAAGCAATTTAATGTCGCTGTACATAATTGGCACCCTGACTTCTGTGAGGGTTGTTTTTTTACCTCAATAATGGGTTCGTTTTTCCTATCGCACAGCCATTAGAAAATCTTGTGCCAGCTGGTGAATGCAAAGTTCTTGCTAAAATTATGTAAAGCGGGTTTTCTATTATTAAAGATCCTGGGTTTGGAAGCTAAAATGCAGAACCATTAAAAAGGTACTGTGATCAGGGATTATGTAAGGATTTAAATATGACTAATTGGTCTTTATAACAGAAACAATACAGCTAATTAATTATACACATATTTTCATAAATATCATACATTTATTAAATGCATGAACCGAATATTTATTCGTTGTAGACCAAATTGGTTCCATTCGAGTGAATTCAATGAGGAGCCCTTTTCAAAGGAGACCGAGTGCGGCAAGTCCATTTTAACCCGAGCCAGTGTAATCTAATCTATTGTGAGAGTTGAAGGATGGCATTACCCAGTTGACAGTAAATACAACTTATTCATAGAACCTTAATTACTTTCTAGAAGAATCGATTACGATAAGAGCGTCACTCATGATCGATCAGTTCCTAAAACAATCACTCCCACACGTGACAGTTAATTGTCTGCAGGTAAACTCAAAGTGCCGAATACGGGAAACAATTAATGAACCCGAATACAATACAATGATTGACAAGCGTAGCAGTCCCAATTAGAGATAAGGACCCAGGCTGTCAACACCACGCAATTCTAGTATAGCTATAATCAATCAAGACAACAATAGGGCGATCGTAGGTGATAACGCTCCCGTATATAAGATAAGACTTTGGAATGCGAGACAATCGACCGTTCAGTCGTTGTGTTAACCCATTCACGTCAGCCGCACTCCTGAGGTACCGAGCGAGAGCACGCAAGGCAGATTTGCCGTGCCGACACTTGGACTGAGCCAACGCCGTTAGGCTAGAGTGCCCAATGATAGCTACAGTCAAGCTTCACTTAAAAGCTAAGTATTCAATTGAATAGCATTTGCTATTATTATTTGCGTTTGATTATTAATAATAACTACACTCCTAAAATTATCATGACCAACCAATTATTACCAGAATAATAGATAGATTTAATCCTGCCTAACTAAATCAGTAATGCCATTCGTCCAGCATAACTCCGATTAGCTGTAATCGATGCTACAAATCATAACCATCTGTCACCGATTTATTTGGCCATATGCGGGATCAATATTGTGTACACGAGTTTCGATTAAAGGTCCAAGTTGTTGTTGAATGATGCTTATTATCTACGCCTTCCTTTTACAGTGTTGGTTTTATGCTAATATACAATTGATTCCAAGTTTGCTGTCCTGATAATAGTGATTTGTTCTGGGATAAAAGTTCACTAGAATAAATCATTGCACCCCCCACCCCACTTCACGTAGTGGAATTTGAATGAGGCCAAGGGAGCGTACAAATCTTAGGAAAATCTATTTAGTTCTCTTCACAACTATTTTTGCGAAGCCATATATTATGTACAGTACAAAGGAAGTGGTCATATGTTTACCTGTACGGGCACATAAAGGGGGGGGGTGTAAAATTTGGCTGTACCCTGAAAAATATTTATTTACACTACTAAACTTTCGAAGACTACTAACATTTTCGAAGTACGACTGTGGGGATGGGGAGGAGGAGGTTGGCAGACTGGTACAACTGAAAAAAGTTTTCCTAAAACATTTTCTAGAAACGTTTTCCTGAATGAAAACAAATGATCAGTCTTGTAAGGTGGGGCCGGGGGACAGACGGAAGTGAGGTTTTTTTATGCAGGGTTTACAGGATGCATTGACGAGACATATCTTTTCGTGGTTGACAAAGATCTGGCTACCAGACTAATGTATTACCAAACAAGAATGAAAAGTCATAAATTGTTTCTCTCAGAAACGAAACACGGGAAGGGTTGAGGGGGGGAGGTATGGATTGAAAACATAAAATGGAAATAAGCACCTTTCATTGTTTCTATTAAAACAAAAAAGAACAAAAAATGTGAATTAGTACAACCGTGTGTTGATGCTCAAAGACATTAAAAAGAATTGTATAGCTTCGCAGCGTATGCACTTATTAAAACAATGCAAACAGATTGAGGAGTAATGATGCTCTTAATTCACAACTTTATTCTGATAACAAAATAATAATTGATAACAGCGCAGAACAGTTGCCAAGTTTATCAAACAAGTCACTGAAATAACCAGGCATTTGAATGTTTCATTTTTTTTATTAAAAAAAGGGTTTATGGGAAACGTAGGTGTGTCTGATGTAGCTGAAGCTTAAACTGACTTGTCATAGGCACCGAACAACGGCATTACTGCGGCTAGTAGCCCTATCGCGCTTAGCATCGGCATCGTCTTGCCTATTACTATGGTTACTATTTTAACCCAGCGATATCCGTCTGTTGGCCATAATACACCGTTGCACTTTTTTCAGTCATATTTTCGATTGGATTTCAATAGCTTAATATAATCAAATACACGTTTTACGTTCGGAGTGGTCCGGCTTACGTTTCATGACGACTATACATTAGTTTGTTAGTCTTGAGTTGCGTCGATTATCCGATCGAAAACGGCGTCCATGTTGGATCCATCAGAAGCAGTGTAGTAATATCAGCCAATCGGAGCGGTGCAGCGCTCTGCTGCAGTGCCCGTCTATAAAATGCGACTGGTGGTGTACTCAAAAAATGGAAACTTAATATTTTTTTGTATTCTGCTTTTACTATTGTTTGCTTTTTAACTAAAGTAAATGTTTTTTGTTTTATCATCATTTTCTTGTTGCTTCTTTAATGACAGCGGCTGATAATTGTAAAACGCTTACGGCTTAACTGTGTTGTAAGAAGATACTATCAGGGGTAGCATAAATATAAGAGGGGGTATACAACTTATTTATTGACGCTGAACCAACTGTCGTTAACGGTCCTGACATCTGGCGGCGGCAACGTGAAACAAAATGTTTCCGACGCCACCAAATTCTTCGTGGCCACTTGGTGAAACACTCGATTCACGAAATAAATTCAAAACAAATTGCACCAGCCATTACATTGCCCATCATTTTTATTTTTTTATTGAAATGAAAAAAGTCTTATCTTTTGAATTTTTTAAATTGGAATAGAAATTCTAGTTGTTATGTTAATCTGTTTTGTTTTCTCCTTGCCCCTCCTACGCTCGCTTGTTGCGTCAGATGGCGTCGGACGCTGGTCGGTTCATCGCCTAACTAGATTACACAAGAGATCACGTCGGCAACGGTCGGTTGCGTTGTCATACTTGCACATTTGGTCAAACAGTGTTACGGGGAAACGTTTACGATGCAACTGTGAGACCATTTACTTTTAAACCTAAACCATGTCAAAAAAGCATCATCGTTAGCATGGTGACGAGCCTCAAAAAAGGAAACGAAGACTCCGTCGGCATCAATCAAAGATGGAGCGACCATTTATCATTCTTCTTTGGGCATCAATGACAAACACGTGGTTGGAACTAACCGTCTCGCCAACGTGCCACGCCTATGTCTGAAACACTGGACAGCATTGTAACAGCCGGCTTATTCTCCAAGGCTTCAACAAAGGTTCAAGCAATCAACGCAGCCCACTGAGAGTGAGACTGACAATCCAGTAATGATGTTCAATTTGGATTTCGATCGACAGAGGTAAGTCAGTGTTTCGTTCAAGGTACGATTTTGGTGAATGGTTTTGCCCAAAAAATATTGATAGCTATTGAAATACGAAACGTTGGTCAAAAGAGGCAACGGTAATAATTAACAAAGCTATTTTTTTTTCCTGTACCAAGTTGCTTTTGTCGACATTATCCCGGATATTATGTAGGCTGCGTTATGTGGGTGGTAAATAAATACATAATGTCATGATAACAGTGCACGCACGATGAATTACAGTACAATTCACAACAAGTTACGTGTGCACAGTTCGATAATTATTGGCCCTGTAAATAAATAAACAAACACCTGCGTAGCAACCAGGGACTTAGGCATCGTTTATTGAACCTGTACACAGTACTGTATCATATGCCTAGTAACGTGTTTTTTTTTTTGGGGGGGGGGGGGAGGGCGTGCACTCCTGGATTTTGTTGAAAGGGAATGCTGCAAGCCATATCAAACCTTTTTTTTTGCCCCGTTGTTGATAAATTTATCTTCCCCATCCCCCCCCCACTATCCAAGTTTTTTCTAATGGGTGTAATGAAAAACAAGAAGTCTCAGAACCACTGATCTTTAATAACTAAACTATTCAGCGGGTGGGGTTCGGGGGAGTTAAAGCGGTTCATTCTAACCATGCTGTATTATGCGTACGATGCTGGATGTGCCTGATTTTAAGATTAACTGTACCAAAAAAAGGTATGTAAAAGGGCTCACCAACTCTGCTCTATAAACATCGTTCCCTTTTGAAACTACCCTGCCTGGTGAAAATCGGACAAAGGCAACTGCCCTTAACTAACCTAGGCTGTAATAATAACACTATAAACAACACCAGGACATTAACGTAACCAAATTATCTTTTCGCGAGTGTTGGTGAGCTGTTCTACATTATATCAAGGGTAATATCCTACAAAATAACGGCAAGCAAGGCACTATAATTACAGTAATGGGTAAGTAATGACTAAATTTAGATTTTTAGATTTCACTCATTTTCGTAGCCATGTAACCTAGGATGTTGTTAAGTCTGCCAAAATAAAGACAACCATCTGTTCACTGCAGTAGGAGTTAAAACCGAATAGGCGTACAGAACTTGAATGGTAGCCTATTAGAATAGCAAACCCCCCCCCCCCCCCCGAACAAAAAAGTTTCTTATTTGCCAAAACATATTAACCTGATAACTTAAGCATTACATTGTCCTCAATGGAATGTTCCCTGGAGGTTTTTCGGTTGCGTTATCTGCCTGCTTGCATGCTCCCACTGCGCCTGCGCGACACAGTCCTCCTCTATACAGGGTGTTCGGAAATTGGTGTCAAATATTTTGAGGGTCCGCTGTGTGATCAAAGATAAGAAGAAAAAGTCCTATAAACATGGGTCCGGAAATGCACCAGTCTGTAGTTACAGCCCCCCCCCCCCAGGTTTGGGGTAAACAGTTCTTAAATACCTCGTAATGATTCACCGTTTCCATTCCAAACTCAGGATATGTGCCATATCATACCTGGTATTTCAGTACTTCATAATACAGTATTGGGTCGCACAACTTATCAGAGGGAGCGGTAATTTTCTTATGGGGGGGGGGGGGTTTGAGGTGGAGATTTACCTCCAAATCAAAACCAAGTTTATGCGATGATTTTTGTGGAAGCTGGAGCGTTAGACAAAGGCAACAAACAAATAAGCAACCAAATTCAAATGTGTGGGTTGAGTACAGTAATGTTGTTCTCGCCGCTTCGGCCAATGAAACAAGTGATCATCCAAATTCTAAGGATTCCCCCACTTTTACGTTTTAAGCTTCTTTGCTTGAAGAGTAGAAAACAAACACATTAAATCCCTCACTTTTAATGGCGAGGATACCCGATTGATAATGTTTGGTGCTCTCCACAGAGATGTACGTACAGTAGTTGTTTTTTTTTTGGAGGGGGGGGGCACAAACTTGGAAAACGATGTAACCTACTTGGTCTTTACACGTAATGAAAGAAAGTACAGTACTACTTTCGATTGTTTTCAATCACACGATGTGTTTTTTCTACAATTTGTTTCATTAAAGTACAAGACCAAAGCAGTTACTCCTCTCTTCCCCCACGTTTGATTCCCCCCCCCCCC
>JAHWFP010184584.1:0-10144 GCA_023313725.1 Lithobius niger | reverse complement strand
AGTGAGTTGCACGATAGCTAGCCCGATATCTCATGAGCCAGAGGTTCGACAAGCTCCTAATCTTAGGCATTCATGCTCATGTTGATTGTGGTATGCATATACTGTAGGTATTTTCTAGAAAAATCTTCCTTCTGATATAGCCTAATGAAGCGTCTAGTCAACCGCTGAAATTATTAAAATATTTCTCTTATTAAGTAGTGGCTTTGCCAATTTTCTGGGAGTTCTCATTTCTTACCGGGCTTTAAATCGTCGAAATTAGTCGATTGTTCGCTCTTACTTGTTCAGTGAAAACTTTGCTTTCTCTCTTCTCTCTGTTGCTCTTAGCAAAGTTATTCCTTTTTTTATTATCGGAAACTCCTCTCTCTCTCTCTCTCTCACTTCTGCTGACTTGGTGAATGTTGAGTTTAGAGGTAATGTCTTTTCAAGATGTTCTACTTCTTTGGCGCGCTTGCAAGCTTGCGATAATTATCGTTGCGTTCTTGATTGCTCCGGGAGTGCTTTCGCTATGTTTAGCACCTCTTACTGGTGTTTAGCCGGTGCTTAGTCTCCTCGCCTCCGATAGCACTTAACGAAAAAGAATGTTTTAGCAGCCGTGCCGAGTTTGGAAAAAAGGGAAATGAACGCGTATAAAAGGGATTCCTTCTTTTAATTTCGGTAATTAAACTGGTCTTCCAGTAGGTTTCATTCTCATTGGGGAGGGTTTCGGGAACTCGTGCCTTTTTCCCGGGTCTCAAAACACGTTTATCCGATACCGTGTGAGGTGGGTTGGCATCAAGGTTATGTGGGTTGGATGATGGTCATTATGTCAATTTGGGTATTTGAGGGGGACGTTGAGAGCAACGGGGTGTGCTGGGGTGAACACGTCAGGCGCGGGCCCCCCCCCCCCATCAACTACGTGATCGGTAACATTATTTCTGTTATTAATTGTGATGAAAATGTGTTTTTTTTTGTCTCTTTTATCTTTTTGGATGAGTTAATCGGAATAATTTGTTTTTGGAGATGTGTAATGGCATGAGTGTATAAATATTGATTACAAAATCAAATGTGTTGTATATTTCTCCAACTCAATAACTCGTTTGCAACATCTGGAAATCAAGATTAGAAAAAGTGCCGTAACTTAGCAAATATAAAAGCATTAAACATAAAGTCGTAAAAGCATAAAACATAAAGTCATAAAAGCATAAAAAAAATGTATAGTCAAAGAGTGTTTGCGTTATATGTATAGTTAAACCATGCGCAATGGTTGTTTGCCGTGACGTCACCATGAGTTAACCAATGACGACGAGAACAACGGCTGTTTGGCCGTCTGATTGGACTAGCCCAGTCACGTGATATGCACATCACAACAAACAGCCATGGCACGTGGTATAGTCTGTGTGCTTATTTGTTGGATTGAAAGTCTTTAGACTGAGCAGCTTATCACGCTTTGGTATCACGATTTGGTGTCTTGCTTGGTTCTACTGCATTAAGAGACTTGCAATTCAAACCTTCGTGAGTAGATCAAAAAGTTGCAAGTAGCTGTATGTGCAGTAAATCTAAAAAGAAAAAGACAGAGTAAGAGTGACCTTACCTATATATACTCCATATACCTTACCACCAAGTATTACAGCCGAGACTTACTTGAATGTTATTAATGATATATAGGGAATCGTTTGAAACGAACGTTTTGCTGCTCATCGAGTGCTCACGATGTTAGGATATGTAGCAAATGTATTGTGCTGTGTCGTTTTTGGTTAGCCCCCCCCCCCCCCATTTACCCGACCCTATATCTTGGAATCAGTAAATACAGATCAAAACTAATCCAACATAATTCTACTAAAACAACCCAAAATATCAAATTGATTGTTCTTTATTATGGCCTCTATATTGTTATTTTACTATCTTCTACATATAGTGTCCACAGCCTATCTTGAGTTCGCCCCAGAACGACACAGATAATCAATTGTATGTTTTTGGTAGCAGAGTGCCTTGTTGATATCCGAGATGGTTAAAAAAACAATGGCGGCCGTCGATTAATGCCGCCCCCTCCAGGAAAACGTAGCCGCTCGTAAAATACTTGCAGGACTCAAGATAAACCGCGTACACAATAATAAGATAGGTAATAGAAATCAGCAGCACTATGCCACTACTTTTTTAAGTCCTCTTAACAATCGCTTTAACAGTCACTTTAAATGTGTGGTGCTCGACGCTTATCACTTATCATTGCTATACGTTGCAAAGTGATCGCCAACAATAAAACCTCTGTAACTGAAAACAAAAGAGTAATGAGGCATTGACGGCGATTTACTCTCTCCTTCTCCCAGACAATAAAAATGCCAAAGCCGCCAGACTAACGGTTTCAACCGTGTACTACAAAAGCGTATTCCCTTGGAAATATTGAAATATCAGTGCATGGAGACCGGGGTCGGTCGCATTGGGCTTTGGGTCGCTGATTGAGTGAGCGAAGCGATCGAAAATCAGCGTTTGTTTGCCAGTATGTGCAAAAACTTGGATTGGTCGGGTTTCCATTGTGCGTCCAACACCATCCGTCTTCCTCTAGTTTTTGAATAAGATCGGAAATTGCTACAGCCATAATGACACTCGGAGAGCGATGATTTGGAATGACGTCTCTCTGGTACAGCCGCCACCCCTTGGTCGCAGTCGTCTTCTATCCCCTTACGGAATATGCTAACTCTCTAAGAGTCAGTATTCTCGTCCACGCGCCGCTTTCTGCACCGGAAATTGCTCATCCCCTGCACGGCAGCTCGTGGTTTAAGTAATCCCGGATATCCGGTATGGTATTGGCCGCGTTGTTTTGTTGGCGCCCAATGGTTGTGGATTTTGGTGCATATAGCTATGTGCTGACTGAAGAATGTTTGTTTTTTTCCTTGCCCGAACAGTGCTAAGTAACAACCAACCGCCCAAAAAATAAAAATTGTTACAGATTACTTCCAGCCTAATTTTTCGTTGTTTGAAGTAATGATATAAAACGCCAAGGTTTTGAACTTAGGTTTAACGCTTTTGCACGTCAATTTGACACTTTTGTACTTCAATGTGGTCATCGTGGCCGAGTTGTGAAGGAGCTCAGCCTGGTTGCTGGAGGTTTGCGGATGTGGTCGAACCCTGGAAAGGGGACCTTGGCAAAGTCCCCGCCAGGACTGCCGGCCAGGGTAGCGTGAGAGGCTACCATGCTCCTTCAGCGGCTATAGGATGTATTCTGGCTAATTCTGGACAATCTTTCGGCCTCGACGATGATCGGAGGTTTCCCGGATCGAATCCCCGGGTTGGCACCTCCCTTTACCAGATTTCTTCTTCTTTAAAAATAAGGAATTTATTAAGAATTTATTAAGAATTGAAAAATTCCGATAATCGTCTTTTTAAACGAGTCACTGGTCAAAACTTCTGAGCGGGAATTGTTTTACAGGAAACCTGTTCACATTAGTTTGCTTCAAATGTCCTAAACTTCGGGAGCGGCATGAAGTCACAAAAACAGCATGAAGTCATAAATCGGCACAAAAGTCACAAAGCGGCACAAAAATCACGAAATTGGTATAAAGCCGCAAAATCGGTACAAAATTCACAACGCGGCACAATAGTAGCATAAAAGCAGCATAAAGCAGCACAAAGCGGCACAAAGCAGCATAAAATCATAAAATCGGAACAAAAGTCAGAAAACAGCACAAAATCGGGAGCGGCATAAAAGCAGAGCCTCCAAGATAATTCGGCCTTGTATTCCACTCGTTCCGAGTCACCCTCCCATGCAGCAAGTTGTGGAACGAGTAACCGTTTATACTTTTGCGGAAACGTCCTTTAAAAATTTGCTGTGTAGGTTTTTATCGAATAACAGGGCTGCCACCAACGTGAAAAATTGTGAAATTCTGGCCTCTGCAATACAAGTGTGAAAAAATGAAAAAAGTGAGAAAATTGTGAAGAAAATGTGAATTTTTTGGATTTTAGCAAAAAAAAATTGCAATGTGTAACGAATAATGAATAAAATAAACTAGTTAAATGGATATTCCTCCCAACGCTATTTTTCTCGATCCACCACACCAAGTACGACCCCAAAGGTCTATTTCCTTGCCGTTCAATAAAACGTGTGCGAAAAATTGTGTAAAATTTTTTTTTTAAAGTCTGAAGTGAGATTTTGTGAAAAACTGTTGCATCCCGGTGGCAACCCTGTAATGAACACATGTGAACACTATCACGAGTGCTGCGATTAGTCCAAACATGCAGGTTTTGACAAAACTTGATGCGAGGACGGGGGATCCTAGGAGCAAGGCCAACTGAAGTAGATATTGTGCGAATTGGCTTCCGGGGCCATGCCAGCTCTCGCGCTTGCCGGAAAGTTAACGCCTCTTACCATTGCTACGGTAAAATAATCGATCGTAATTGTAAAGTCCTTATACGATAAATCGACATAATAATGTGGATGCCAGCTGAGCTGATAAGAAAATAGCCGATAAGAAAAAAACAGTAAAAGGCCGTACAATCACTTCTCCCCCCCCCCCCTCCTCACGCCCGCATTGCAAGTGGACTCTCCCATTCGACCGGCCCCGTAAAAGACCAGCCATGCGGGAGTGGTCGATCAAGATCGGGCACGTACGTCGGCGAACAGGTTCAATCACAAACATGTCGGGAAGAGTGCTGGGAAAATGTGTCGGGAAAAGTGTGTCCGTTTACTTCTTCTTGTGCTTTCAGCACACAGAGGTCGCTCTCCTCTTCCTCTCCCTTTAAAAAAAAAATTTAATTTTTTTAACTTGTTCGAATTGTAGTTCGACTTTGGCAGTTTTGCCTGCATTTGTCTGTTTGCAACTTTATGCAATTTTAAGTGTATCTTGTATTTCCCTTGATAATGAGCTGGAGCTAGCTCGAAACGTCGCGTTGTGTTGGTTTTACATGTGCACTTTGGGCTTCTCCTGTTCAACATATCCGTAAACTTAATTCATGGCCGGCCTCGTGCATGGCACGGGCTTCCTCTAGTAAGGAATAAGAGCCAATAAAGTGATTGGGCAAATAAGACTTTGGCAGTGTAGACCTGGAGACAGGAACCAAAATCCACAGCTTCTTTCCCAGATGACCTTACGATAAGCGGTGGATTATGAAACGAGTTTTACAACATGGATCCTCCCGTGTATTTATAAGCGTCAGAAAAAAAATTAATTAAAAAAAACTTGCCTAGACTTAAGCCGTCATTTACATTTTTCTTGTGATTATCGCTTGTTTTGTGCCACGCCGTTTTTGTTATCCGTTTTCTCATCTCGTGCTTCCCCCCTCCCCCCGTATTTTTTTTAACTGATCTTTAATTTTGTCTTTCTTCGTCACTTATTACAAAAAAAAATTATATGAAAAAAAAAAAAAAGGCGGCTTAATTTTTTTAATATCCTTTTTTTTTTTTTTAGTGAAGACAGTAGTGACAAGACGAATCTTCCAATAATTACGTCGCGGAAAAGCGGATGAGAAATTGAACATGCACGATCTCAAGTGGAGGATTTAAAAAAAATTTAAAAAAAAAAAGGAGAAGGAATCGTCCATTTTAATGTAAAACCCATTAAACTCGGCGCTTGTTTTTCAAAAAGGTCCGTTTGCCCCGTTATTAAAGATTTTTTTTTTCTTTGTGTTTCCCGTCCAATATTCTTTCCTGCAAAATTAATTTTAACGGCTTCCGGCACTCGTCTGCAGGCTGCAACTGGTGTCGTATATACAACTAAATCTGGAGCTTTACTGGAGCAAAACCATTGACTGTGTTTCCTGTTTACATAGAATGGGGCAAGGTAGCCTATTGGTTACCATGACCGTCTCAAGTGCAAGAGGTCCCGGGATGGATCCTGACCTCATCCACTGCTTGCTGGCGTTTTCGGGAAGAGAAGTGGACCCAAAGATGCCTCGTGCTCGTGGCGATTGTGGCTTGTGAAAGATCGTCCCTATCGTCTTCCGGTTGAGAGCGCGTCAAACCTACAGCTTTCAAAGTGTACTCTACGAGCTGGCGTTACATTCTCTCGGCAAGATTTGAATCACGATGGCGAAGGTAATATGGAGCAGTGACATTTGCCGCCATATTGGCACCAGTATGGGTTTTGGAGGGCATAACTACAAGGTGCACTACATAAAAATGGAGGGAAAAACAACGGAAGAGCGGATTTCCTAGGCTTAAAATAACGTTGTTTTCTCCAACAACACAATCGTGCTTTTTAGGTCTAAAAAATCACTCTTCACAACATCGGCTTCAGTATGACGCCCTTCTGTTTCTCTCCGCAGTGCCCCTTGCAGCTAACCCATTAAAGCTCCAGCATAGAGTTATATACAATAATACTACGTTGTGTCAATGCTCTATTGATTCGCTATCAGTGATACCGTTTGCGACTCACCTTTTGCATTCTCGCAGTCGGAAATTTTATCGCGATGGCAAAGGTGTCGTTGCCATGGTGATAACGCTGCCTGAATTAGCCAAATCCGACCTCGTTTTAGCAAATGCTTGCAGTCGTGTAATTCGTGACAGTAAGATAAGGAATTCCTCCTGACGAAACAATTTTCCCAATCGCCTCTAAACTCAGTTATTGACTCGTTTGGTTGAGAGTTGGCACAGCTAAAACCGTCGCCATGTTGGAATTTCGGCTAATTTCTAGTTTCCAGCAGCGAGAGTGCAAACGTGAATCTCGTTGCGTAAACGCGCCCTATAAACGGGGTTGTTGACAAACGCCTAGTATAGAGCAGTGACATTTGCCGCCATATTGGCACCAGTATGGGTTTTGGAGGGCATAACTACAAGGTGCACTACATAAAAATGGAGGGAAAAACAACGGAAGAGCGGATTTCTTAGGCTTAAAATAACGTTGTTTTCTCCAACAACACAAATCGCGCTTTTTAGGTCTATAAGAAATCACTCTTCACGGCATCGGCTTCAGTATGACGCCCTTCTGTTTCTCTCTGCAGTGCCCCTTGCAGCTAACCTATTAAGGCTCCAGCATAGAGTTATATACAATAATACTACGCAGTGTATTATATCCTGTAATTGTTGCTGGCGAATTAGACTGTAATCCATGGCTAAATTCACCTTTGACATGAAATTAGAAACTACATTCTACGCACTTTACGAGTTAGCACTAGACAATGATCTGAACCATCTGAAGATGGTTACATCTTCTTCATGGTGGGGGAAGACTTTTTCCTCGTCATTTCCCCCCCCCCCCCCTTTCCTTCTCCCGAAGTCATTTTTTTAAAACCTCCAAAGCTACGCCGGGTTTGGGAAGATAAAAACAATCTCTTTCCCCTAAGTGATTTGAAATAGCGACTTGAAATTCAACAGCAAGGAGGATTTATCGACGTGGCGAAGCAAAGTCTTTGATTTGTCTTTGGCCTGCCACAGAAAAACAAAAAAGGCCTAAAGACGTTCAGAGCCAAGCCGGAAAAGAAAACCTTTTTTTTTTTAAGGGATGCTGTCGGGATTTTCTCCTCGGTTTAAACTTACGGGTGTGCGTACATAACGTAAGCGTTTTATAGAAAACCGTTCCCTTCCTCCGACCTTCTTTTTGAAAGTTGGTTGCCCTCTCCGTGACGTAACAAGCAGTTAGCCATTCACGAACGAGAACACGGTAGGTTAGCTGTCTGATTGGGCCAACACTGTCACGTGCTGCTCGCTTGACGGCATAGGGGTACAAGGCCTTTGAGCATGGTTTAAGAACAGATAGCAACGAACTCTCCTGATGCTATACAAGGTATTCCATATAGATATACCGACAAGCGTTAGATGGTTACAGAGGACACTAAAACAAGCAAATTGTGCCTCCAAAAAAAAATTGTTCCTCCTCCTCGCCCTTCACGAAGGCTTCACAATATAAAAAAAAAAAAATCAGCAGAATGTAACGTTCCATAAACACATTGTTCGTACGGTTCCATGATGTACTGGAAATGTCCTCGAAAAAGGATATGATATTACAGCAGGCCTGAAAAAATACCTGGAAAACTTTAAAAATGCCGTAAATCCTGTAAAACACCTTGAAATTCTCGTAAATGGCAATCACGTTTCTGTTTTTCTTGTTGGGCCACCAGAAGGGGTGGGACGACACAAACAATTTTTATCCCGACAATGTTTAAAAATTGTCAGGATAATCGATGTCGTCTCTATGCGTAAAACAAATTTTAAGGCTGGAATAACCATTATAATTTAATTAGTTAAAAAAAAACCTTGACTGAAGCCTGCAGTAAGCTGCTTGGCTTAATTAAGTAAAAGTAAATTAATAACAATTATAATTTATAACTTCGATTTTATAAATTAACTACCATCGTACCCGGCTTCGCCCGGGGAATTGTTTGACCCGTGGTTGTTTCCCAGTATTTGCTAGGTGCTGCCTGATCGTTCACTGCAACAGTCAATTTTTCTTTGTGTAAAACTCCCCTTTTCCGTCAATCCTCTCCCTCCACAAAGCAATATCGTAATCAAATAGTGGCTGTAACATAAGTACTGCCCCACCAACGGGCATTCCCCGTTCAGGCCCCTCCCCACTCCCAGTAGCGTGCGAAAAATAACTGTCCTTCGTACATGACTTCATTTTAAGACATGCCTTTGCGATGACCGCGCAGAGCAAATTGTTAGTCGAGGCAACAATGTGCCAATTTTAACTTCTTTTCAGGGCAACAACGTCTCAGTTTCAACTTCAAGCCAAAGAATTGACACACTTGCACGTTTTCATTGTTCCCCTTCAAGGGTCGTTGCGGTTGCTTCATTTCTGCTATGAGACTTTGGTTTATAATGTAAGAAGATTAAGTGTATTTCACAAGGTTTATGAGCGTCGAGTTGGATTGGGTTGGGTTTAAGAATGCCATGTCAGTAACACAGTAAAAACATGCCACTGCTCGTCTGCTTGGACCAACTGTACAGTGATGACGTAGTTTTGATTTTATTCACACTCTTATCTCATTAGGTTTAGATGGGAAATCCAGCCGAGCGGAATATAGATGCAAGTATCAACTCAACAACCATAATTAATAAGGGAATACGGTAATCGAGTAGATCAACACGTTCTATCAACGTTGCAACGCAAGTGATCGATTATTAAAATCTCTCTAGGATATTTGCTCTTTGCTGAAGCCGCATGCGGATGACGTTACGAACGTTACAGCGAACGTAAACGGTGCATCCATAACGCTCGTCAATTTGCTTGATAATTCGATACATCGGAAAAAGTACGATAAGATAATCAACGAAAAATTTTGTCGACATATTATCGACTTGTTGATTGATAATCATGCCCAAACATGTCATGTTTAAAGATCAAGGATTAAAAAACATCGTTCGCAGGCACTGAAAATTAAATTGTTACGCCGATACCAAATTGTAACGATAGCAGTAACAGTTACACTGTTTTGTTCGATTTGTTTAGTGACGCACAGTCCGTCACTTTCTGCTTGTCATAGTGACGATAAGGTTTCATATACGTATAACTAACTTGTCTTTTGTTTCATTATCTGATCAGTACTCATCTGTGGGCCTTGAATTTTATTTGACATGTCCTGGAGAAGTCCGTGAATTTTCATTGATAATCCATCGAAAAGTCCTTGAATTTTAATTAATAAGCCATTGAAAAGTTCAAGAATTTTAATTGATAAGCCATGTAAAAGTCCTAGAAGTTTCATTGATAAGCCACGGAAAATCCTAGAATTTTAATTGATAAGCCGTGAAAAGTCCTTGAATTTTAATTGATAAGCCATGGAAAAGACCTTGAATGTTAATTGATAAGCCATCGAAAAGTCCCCGAATTTTAATTGATATGCCATGGAAAAGTCCAAGAATTTTAATTGATAAGCCTTGGAAAATCCAAGAATATTAATTGATCAACCATCGAAAAGTCCTTGAATTTTAATTGGTAAGCCGTGGAAAAGTTCAAGAATTTTAATTGATATGCCATGGAAAATCCAAGAATTTTAATTGATAAGCCATCGAAAAGTTCCTGACCTGAATTTTAATTGATAAGCCATCGAAAAGCGGTAGAGTTTCAATTGATAAGCCATCGAAAAGCGGTAGAGTTTCAATTGATAAGCCAAGGAAAAGCCGTAGAATTTTAATTGATAAGCTATCGAAATTTTAATTGGCAAGTCCTGGAGAAGTCCTTGAATTTAATTTGACAAGCCATATACAAAAATTACTTTTATAAAAATGCTTTCCGTCACT
>JAHWFP010184583.1:41643-54611 GCA_023313725.1 Lithobius niger | reverse complement strand
AAGTTCAATATTATTAACTGTTTGCTTTGCACACACAAGTTCCTAGTGAACTTCATGCCTTTGTATTTATACAGTGTAATAAAGCATTATTATTATTATTATTATTATTATTATTGCCTTACTTGAACTACTCCAGCTAACATAAGAGGTATCTGAATAATTGGATACTCCAGAATGTTAAACAATGAAAGAGAGACGAATGCTTTCGAAGCGTCAAGAACATTGGAACTGTCGACGAGCACATAAGTGCCAAAAGATGCAAGTAAAATCTGAAAAGATGCAGTAAAATGATTTACTTATTATAGCAAATGACAAGGCAAAAGTCGTAACGAGATCTTCAGGCAGAAAATGCACTAGAACACACGTTTTAAGAAAAATTAGCATAAAATAGTGTATAAATCAATGGTACTGGACTGTGTTTCGGGGAGATCTCACGTGCATATAATACAGTGAAACGAACAACATGTTGAACATGTCTATGTCAAGATCCAATAAAATAAAATAAACATAAGCATATCAGAATTTTTAAAGTTTAAGAAAATTCTGATATTCTTATGTTTATTTTATCTTATTTACGTGTGGCTTTGACAGAGATGTTAAACATTTTGTTCAATTTTGTTGGATAACCCTGAAATGTAGTGGAGCAGCTTATTGTTGATTTATGCACACTTTTTCAAGCTAAAGTTTCTTAATCTTACATATCTTAACAGTCTTTTTGACTTAAAAATCACTTAAAATCAGTCCGATTAAGAGCTGGTTATTTTTTTATGTTAAAGATGACAAGGCAAGTCTCCTAGCCGCTACAAAATTTGAAAACGAAAATGAACCCGTTTGATACTTAAGGTAAGGTTTACTCTGAACCGAATCAACTCATTTTCATAGTCACATCAGCAAATATTTTAAAAGACAAGATGTCCCCTGACTGGGCATTGTTAGCAAGTGCAATAAATTCCACACAAAGAAACATATTTTTGAACAAATTTGTGGCCAAAATTATATTTAAAAAACAAAAAAAACAAAGACGTATGTTAATAAATAAACTTGATAAAATAAATAATCTTGATATTTGCCCCAAGTGGTGAAAATTCCAGTTTTCTTTAAAAGGTGCAACAATGAAAATTAAAAGTAATGCACTGCATGCAGACGACATTAAGGTAAATGCAGACAACACTACAGTAAATTGAAGTAAAATTTAGATTCTTACCAAAAAGGGTGCTGCTCGGCAAATAAATTCGCAAAAGCCGTACATATAAGAAGCTGTTTTTAGCAACGCTAACTCCTTGTTGCGAACTTTCTGGATTTGATTAGCGAATGGAACTTCCCATGCATACATTTTCAAAACCTGAAAAAAAAAACGTAAGCCAATGGTAGCTGGTGTAATAAAACCAGAATGGAGTCGTGATAGAATCCTGTAACGGAATCCTGGTTCCACCCTTCAAAAATACATTCGTTTTAAAGTTGTTGTGTTATGAAGAATAAGAGAATATTATAACATAATGAACTCAAAAGTCGAGGCTTTATTAGACAGCCTTGCTGACTCGGCCTCTTTACTGGTTTCTTTTTCCAGGCTTTAGTAAATGTAAAGCATTCCACAATTAACAGTAATCGCAATTAACAGTACAGATGTGAATCGAGTGCATAGTAACTTCACTTAATTGAAATGGCTACCATCTGAAAACATGTTTATTATGCTGGGATTTCTTTTGTATCCACAATAAAACCGAAACAGATTACATATGAATTAAAATTATGAGTGTTACCCAGAGGGGCGCGCTTTATTGGCTCCTGGTGTTACATTACCATAGCAGTCTACAGCATTTGTAGGGCTGGGCCGGTATTTTTCAAGTCCATAGCCATGAAATGAGTTAACTCAAAATAAGGAAAAAATCATGCAGTACTAAGGCCTTGGTAATTAAGATACAGTTTTTTTTTTTACCAAGTGAAGCAAGGCCGTATATTCTACTGAATTTGGATTTTGTGCGTTTATTTGTCTGTGAGTGTTTTTCTGTTTGACCACAGTAGCATTTGCAATTTTTCTCTGATTTGGTTGAAATTTCATGACAAGGTTGCATTGATGCAGAAAATAAATGAGGTCGAATATGAAATACCTACCTCAGATAATTTAGGGGTGTGAGGGCTGAAATTCGAGGTAGAGCACTAGGCAGAAAGCAGATAGGTTTCTGCCCTTGTGAATATAGAAAATAAACTAATGAGCTGTAGCATTTGTTACTCAGCCGAGTAACTGATCCTCAGAACTCATTTATATGCCTAGTTTTATAAAACTTATGTTCTTTTGGTTTTACAGTTCCCTATCTGAAATCAATAACGAAGAATTGACTCAGCATCTTCATTAACTTAGTTTACATAGTCTAGGTGTTCAAGACAAGGCTCTTGAAAAATCAGAGCGAAGCGGAATGCCAAGTTAAAATTACGAGCATTGTTGGAGCATAAGCCGGAGATTGTTGGTCTTTCTACAACAAGCATATGGTTCGTGTTGTTATTTCCTAACATATCAACACGCGACTTTCTTTTGCTGAAAGATTCAACAATAGCACGAGTTAAAAGTAAAAAAAAAACTGATTCCCATGTTAATTCTATGGAAGATTGCGAAATCGTATTTCAGTGGTATAGTTCCTCCAAGGCTTGTGCGATCTTGAACTTTCTTAGCTTAACACCCGTCAGGTATGAATAGATTAAGGCGATTCCCGTGTTAATTTTATGGAAATTTTATTTCAGTGATAGTTCCTCAGTGGCTTCTGATTTTGAATTTTTCCTATCCCCTCAATAGTCACTAACACTATGCAACATTTTAGCATGGATCAGTCAAGCCGTCTAGGAGATCGATAACAACAAAATGCAGTTTTGGGATGATGGAGTGTAAGGTAATGTGGAGTGGGAAAGGCTGGAGTGGCACTCAGGCTGATCTTAACAAGTCATAGCACTAAAGACTGATTCAGCCTAGTATTAAAATGAAGTGTGACTTATAAGGTTAGACTGTGTTAAGGAACACTTGTGGCTAATTGGTCCCTCAAATGAAGGTAATTGAAACCTCTTAATGGTTTAAGACGCAGGCTAGTGTGTTGCGGCCAAGATTTAATGACAACATTAACTTTCGTCCAATGCAGATACAATGTACATGAGCACGGCAGCCACTAGACATTTGCGTCTTTTACAACTAAGGCAGTATGGCTATTTTCAGTCATCCGAGAAAAAATAACAATGCAAAGAAAATGCCGAGATCATTTCATCAGGTGAGTTTGGTTGCCTGACAAATAAAGGGCACTATTAGGGATATAGCATGACTATGCTATACTGTGAAGGACAATGATTTATCCAGTTATAGTGTAGTAATTTTTAGTACAGTATGGATAAACAAATAAGCCCTCCATTGTTGTGTGTTAGAGGCAACATTAACACGTTTAGAATATTTGAAACGAACGAGCATTAATGCTTTTATTTGATCACGTCAGCATCTAGTGCCTTCTACCTCAAAAATACAAACTAGATTATGTTCACAAGTTTTGTTACCAACCAGTGTCTATTTATAGTTTTCACCTGAGAACTGAATAGGAATTGGAAATAAAAGTTTTGCTTCCACACAACACTATTATTGAAAACACAATAAACACAAATTATCATAGGATAATATAAGTGTACTGAACACGGACCAAACCATTTTTTTTTGCACATAATACCTTAATCCCATGAAGCAGCTCATTCATAAGCTTAACTCTTTGGTCCTTGTTTTCCATTTGCCGACTCTGAAAAAGAAATTAAATAAAAATAAAGCTCAGTTGGTAAAAAAAAAATCAGAAAAGACAATGCTAAATGTGATTACCTGCAAGGTATCAGTTTTTGCAATTATAAAAGAGTTAACAGGAACGAGCACAAAGAGCACAGTAAGCCCAGCTAGTACTGAGGGACCTAAAAGGCCCCACAACATGTACAGCGCAATGGCAATTAGAACTGGTGCTGACCAAAGTGCATTCAGTTCTATAACAACTGCAATAACATAGTCAACATCAACGGACATCAAATTGATAATCTCCCCAACTGTTGATGACTGCCGTGCAGAACTTGATAGTCGTAAGGCCTGAAATGAGATCAAACATAAATGAGTATTGCAACATTAATGTTTAAATACTCACTGGGAACTAACTTAGTTTAAAAATAGTAAAGCTCTGCGTAAGCAGTCTTGAGTAAAATGTAAGCAGTGTTTTATACCTTGTACAAAAATGACATCTTTAATTTCCAAGTGGATTGTGTGGTTTCAATCCCTGGAGTTATTTCGATAAACCCTATACCCTAAACCCTTAAACCCCTATACCCTAAACCCTATAGACTGCAGGACTAACAACTTAGCCGATCTTTTGTCTCAAAATGGTGACTCTAATAATGTAGTATGATTCTGACAAGGCGTTTCCACAGAAACTCCAGTTCAAAAAATTATTTTTCGACCAGGGTGAATTTGGATATGCGATTTGGAACATGAGCTCCACTTACAATGAGTCCGTTGCATAAACTACAGAGTAAGCCAACATTTCAACACCTTATGCACAAAGCTCGTACTGTTTTTTTTTTTTTTACAATTCTAACGTATAATCATAAAAAAAAACACAACTACACAAATCAGAAACACTGTTCCTTGAATTTTCGGTGGAAAATTGATTATGGAAGCAAATAAATGTTACAAATACTTCCACAAACTTCGTCCACCTTCTTTAGAAGGTATATGCAAAAAACGTAGAGATTACATAAAAGTCAGAATCAATAGTCAGAATTCGAAATTGCCGCTTCAATGTCTCATCAATGGATCTCTATACTTCGTTTTTGAAGCGGCAGTTTCGAATTCTGACTAACGATTCGGATATTTATGTAATTTCTACGTTTTTTGCATTTACCTTCTGAAGAAGGTGAATGAAGTTGTGGAAGTATGTGTAACATCTATTTACTTCCATAATCAATTTTCCACCGAAAATTCAAGGAACAGTGTTTCTGATTTGTGGTGTTGTGTTTGTGCTTTTTATTATGATGGTATTTGCTAACCACAGTAGCCACTGCCTGCAGGTGTTTTTATATATCTCACGTATAAGTTAGTGAATTAGTATAATTATTAAATTACCACTTTTGCTTGAAATCCCTTAGTTTTTTTTCTGTTAAGATGCTTATAAGTTATGAAGTTAGCCTGGAAGATGTTGTTATGCATATGAACAAGCATTAATAACGACTTTAAGGATGGTACTGAATATTGCATTCAAGATTAGCATTAACATTAGCAGTTATGTGCCGCCCCCATCCCCTGCACACTTTAGATCTGTCCAAATTTCTGGATTTTCAAGCTAGCATTAATCTGTATTTTACATTAAAAAAAAACATCGAAAGTCGATGGTAAATTTAATGTTTATGGAGATTACAGACTAAAAAATCCAATTTATGCACTGTAAATATAATATGATACCGACCGTCAGAAAAATCCAAGATGGCTGGTAGCATCTAAAGCCTAGCCATCAGACTTAAATTGAAAGATACTTCTTGTTGTCTTTGTACTAATTTATTAATGCAGCATCGTTCCCTGTAATCTCAAGTACCATTGTATTGATTTATTGATGCTTTAACTTGCTTTAACGTATCTGAGTTGTACTGCTGTTTGAATGCATGTTAGCAATTTTGGACAAATTGCTGATGCTTTGCAGAGCAATCTCTCTGTTATTTATTTATATAAGGGTAAAATCATACACATATTCTGAAAGCCCTCGAATGCCTAGAACATGATGGAATTATTGAAATTGAAATACGATCGCGTTTTCACTTTTTAGGAGAAAGTTAAATTTAGTCATTTGGAGAATGTGGCCATGTTTTGCCCTTACAGCATGTCGCACCCTTCGAGGTGGATAGTCACCCATAAGCGGACCTGTAGGAGAGCAATTGTGACATTAGAGACCAGACTCTCTAGATTTCGACTTTTTGGTACATAGTGCCAGAAGTACAGTTACGCACGCTAAGTCGACTTTGAAACGTCCGTGCTTTGCATCGATAAATAGCGGCACGTGCAACTGTAGTGTTATTTTAGGGTATCACTAGGGTTTTCTTCTATAAATTAATGCCTGTTTATTCAAGATGCTGTGGGTACGGCAATGTCAATGTTTGAAATTAACTAAAAATTTTGTTAAGCTTTACGCTTGAAATCCTTGGGGATTTGTGTAAATTAGGAATTCTACCTTAATTTCTTTTGGTTTTGAGCAAAACGTTGTGTACGATTCAACCATGTTCAAGGCTTCAGCCCAAACTTGGTGCAAATATTCACGACCAATGTTTGAACTACTATTTGTAAGTGAATTGAATATTGATGCCAGTTTATTACTTCACTCTTGCAACTTGTTAATAAATGTACGATTGTTCTGCAACCATGTCGAATTTTCTTCATGGATAAGTTAACTGCAAATGAGTAGTGCTTACTTGGACGATAACTGGTGGCATCTATCAATGTCACTGAACAAGCTGCTAGTTTCTAAAATTATGGATTGACCCTGGCCCCCGTGACAGGGGGGGGGGGGCACCATAATAAAACACAGCAACCAGTGGCATAACGGGCGGGTGCGAAAGGGGCAGCTGCAGGGGGGCCCACGCTCAAGGACAGGAGAGGGGCAGCCCACACACAAATTTTTAAGAACGAAATAAAGCAAAAACGAGAGTGAGAAAAGCGAAGAGGAAAGAAAAATAATCGAGATAGATAATATATAAACACCTCCTGTAGCATCCGGGGACTGCAGTAGACATGAAAGTAAACGAAGGTAAAGTAAACTGCAGTTTACTTTTATTATTAATTTTAATAATACAAATAATAAACTATTAATTTTACAGCTTTATTGTTGGTTTACATCTCAATTATTATTGCTTGTATGCATGGGTTGCCCAATCCCTTCCTGTATTTCTCTGCCTATCAGCATGTGAAAACAGCAATGCAGACGTGTGCAAGGCTTGCTATATTTTTCTTTCTTGTTCCCGTGCTGGCGTGAAATGCAGAACGATTGTTTTCCAAAACTTAATCTTAAACCGAGTCCACACTTGACCCCAAACACCACGATTGGGGTTCTGGGCCCGATTTTTCAAGCCAGGCAATGCAAAAAGAGAAAACCTGACACCCGTCTTTCCTTACCCCGTCTACACAGGACCCCGAAATCGCGGCCAGGGCCACGGCTTTAATAACTTTTCTGTCGCTACAACATTGGGTCGGGGAGGGGCGGGAACTTGACATTAAGGAGACAGGTGAGGGGAAGTGACAGGGTGGGGGTGACAAGGAACTTGATACCATTTACTAAGCATAGTTCGACCTTAGACGGGTTACCAGTTAGTATATATTTTTTCTTATGTGTGGTGACGCATGGAGTGGTGCGGGGAGGAGGGGAGGAGGGGAGGAGGCGTTACAGTTTCTTGCACCAGGGCCCACGCTGACAAAGTTACGCAACTGACAGCGACTCGGTAATATCTAGCGGGCGGCGAAAGAAGTACGGCGCTGTCAGGATGAGGGTTGTGCAACGTAGGCAAGTTCCCTACAAACTAAACGCCCCCTCCCCGAAGCAAATTCCTAGAAGGTCCAGTTGGTGTTATATCAGCAAGTGTCATGTGATGAGTTGAAAGGATTAAAATTAAAGAACATACAGCGTGCCAAACAATGATAGCCCCCCTCCTCAGAGTAAACTAAGCACGATAGGAAAAAATGAAAGTACCAATAGGTAGTCCATTTTATTGTGGGTTTAAACTCACAAGCTCAATATTCACTCTATAGGCATTACGAACAGCTTGAAGACGATGAACTGGGTAGGAAGGCAAAAATGACTCAAAGTGCTCCGTGTTGAACTCCATTTTCTGAATGTGTGTGAAAATTTGGATCCATCTTGAAAGACAGTGTTGAAAAAAGGATGTTTTCTGAACCTCTAGCAACTCGATTTGGTCGTACTAAGAAGGAGGAGCACATCGATGCTGTGCTTCTTTGAGAAATGGAGTTCAACGCAGAAGTGGAGTGCGCTGCAGTGCAGCATCTTCCAGGGGAAGCCGTCGCAAGATTTATTTTTTAATAACTCCGCTCACAGGGTGCGCATGGACATGTGGTTAGGCTTAAAATGTGCGTTGGGACGAGCCCTATCCTGACACCAAGTTTCATGATGTCCACCCTGCTAGTTTTGGAGTTATTACCAAATAACTGCGCGGCCGTAACCAATATGGATCTTTTTGAGTCACTTTTGCCTGGCCTACCCTGCTCGTCTTCAAGCTGTTCGTGACGCCAGTGGAGTGAACACTGAATATTGAGCTTGTGAGTTTAAACCGACAATAAAATGGGCTACCTATAATTGGTACTTTCATTTTTTCCTATCATGCCTCGTTTACTCCGCGGGGGGAGGGGGGGGGGCTATCATTGTTTGGCACCTCTTACAAGAGAATAATATATGCCTAGAATAATAACAGATGTTACGTGCAATGTTCAGTGCTTGCGGCCATTAAAGTCACATAAAGTGGGCATAGAAGATGGGACTTAGTCCACTGAGGTGCACCTCAAAGGTGCGACTTAGTCCACTAGTAACACAATCTTGAAGAGGCTCAACCTGATCGGCTTACACATTTCTAATGGCCCATGGTTTGAGTCCCTGTTCGGATGCCAAAATTTGTGGGGAGGGCTTACTGGGTGATCGGAAAGCATGCTCTCCCTACTGGCCCAGGCTCCACACATTATGAGACTTGGCAAAACCCAAACGTTTAATAATTCAGTGAGCAGCATACAACCTTACGCCATGGTGTCTGGCGCAAGACTGAGTACAGAAATGTGGTGCCACTAAGCAGGCAGCAGAAGAAGTAGGTCACAGTCAGAGTGAGGGTTATGCTAAGCAGGCGAGTACCCTGACAAAAGAGAGTTGATTGGTAGTAGCGGAAGATGGATGGAGTTCAAATCACGTAGGGAAGCAAATATTACAGTTTCAGTGTCACTGCTAAGTCGATGACCTGTAGTTGTTGTATATGTCACCTACTGTAAATTTTAGACTAGTTAGCAAAGAGATTACACAGATATGTGAAAATTTAACGAAAACCGTTAACAGTCTACAAATAAAGACAAAGCTAAACAGAAGTCATGATGAATGATACTTTCAATGGAAATACTGGCAGCATTTTATGAAAAACCTAGTAATCTGCAAGTTTCCGTTATACACACTGATAGCCATAAGTTTGTTCTTAAGGAGTGATTGATGGTGTCGAAAGCCTTTTTAATGTAGAGGGATGCAACATTACAGGGGATTGCCCCCTGTAATGTTGCAGCCCTCTACATTAAAGGGTGAGGCAAGAAAAGCATTTGCTGAGTCCGTATTGATGATATAAACGTGCATTACAGTTTTATTTAAGAATTTACAAAGTTGTAGTGTGAATCAACGTGGCATGCGGCTACTGGCTTTGTAGATGGCTGGAATATTTGCAAATAGGTATACTATTAAAAACTGTACAAGAAAGCAATTCTTTGTGTTCCTTTTCTATTTTGATACTCGTTCTGTTTTTCTTGTTTTGTTAACCTTTCAGTAAACATATAACGAGATTGTTCATTTCGTTACCACTAGCTTACACGTGACAGGGCTTTACTACTAGCAGCTTGCACGAGACAAGGCTTTACTACTAGCAGCTTACATGTGACAAGGCTACTAGCAGATAGTTTAGAATGCCCCAGATCAAGTAACGGCTGCATGCAACTATTTTGAAACCATTTTAAAACGATACACCTATTAAAAATGCCTACGATATGCCTACTAAAAATGTAAAGGAAATTACGAACAGAGCAAAACTTATGCGATCTTACCTTTCTGTAGATAGTGGCTATAATAGCAGATCGAACCTTTACAGCAACCCTATATGCGTAATGGTCATACTGCATTTCCACTAAAGCTTGGAGAATGGTTGCTCCAACAATGATAGCCCCATAGAAAAATCCATGCCACTGTGGTTCATCGTTTTCCATGAATATGATCAACTTCCTGAAAATGTAAGTTATATGTTTGGAGCATCGTATAACTTACTCTGAAACATTTTCATTGTTGCACTAAAGCCTTATTACAACTGGGGCAACATTTTACAACCGAGGTCCAAAAGAAGCTGTGAAATTATAATGCCAACAATATTATGGACTATTCCGAGATAACCAACTCATTCCATCAGATTTAGAATGGTATTTTCATAATGTCTTCCCAATGTCTATGATGAGAATGCAACACTCCAATGATGCCCTGTTCGATTTCCACTCCACTGCGTATAACATTCCTCTGGATGCAATGCATAATTAACTGATTGTACGTATACATTGTACGTGCAGCTCACCGATAATAACTCGTTCACTACAACTACGCCACAAAGGCACTCTCATTAAACAAGCGCAACAAATGCTGATGACGAAAGTTAAATGATTAACATCAAATGGAGCAAAATGAAAACACCAGTCGTAAACTGTCTGCTTTCATTCCTTGCAGCATGTCTTAATTTTTAAGATCAATCTTTACAAACACTGGGGAGATGGCAAAGTCATAGCAACAGAATTTCTGATTATACTTACTCTAAGACTAATGGATTTACAAACGTCAAAGATATGTTTGCTATTTCCAAAAATACAGTACACATAAATTCAGTCCCAAATGATTTGCAAAGAGCTATGAAGAACAAAGCCTTCGCTTTTATGGCTGTGCCTTGCTTTGATGTTACAGATACACGTCTATAAACACAAACAAAGAAAAAAATTATACTGTAGGCATGAACCGGAACAAAATGGATAATAATAATAATAACATTATTTATTAGGAGAAACCAGCAATAGCCACACCCACAAAACAGAGAAAAGTTTTTGTGTTCAGTTGTTTAACTTGTCTACACATAATCCTATCTACTTTAGCTTGATGGATTTGACTATGTATGTACCAGCTAAAAGTAGAACTGTGTCCCATTAAGAAAGACAAAATTATTGCATCCAATTTCAGCCTAAAGTAAAAATAATAACCTAGAAATCTCAACAGATCATAGCTGGTTGAACAGAAATTGCTTCGATTATGGATGCTCATAACAGAAATTACTTCTGATTTCATAATAAATAAGTTTTTAAAATATCTGAATTTTTCCAGTGAGATTGCTTATCATCAAAGTTGATAAAAAAAATACATACAAAAACTCTTGCCTTGCCCAACAACACTTTCTATTATGTTAGAAAGTAATACGCTTGAAGGAACAGACAATTTGGTCAGCATATGATTCATTTGAGATTTCATTTAACACAATATTAATTAACCCTTTAACTGCTGACTATCTCCACAAAAGTAGGGGTAACCTGGACGGGACTCGAACTAGCAACCTGGAGGAGCTCTTTAACTTCAGGCACACGCCTCTACCAACTCGGCCACGGCCGTCTCTAGAGTCAGCTTGTTAAGGGAACCTAGTATTGTTGTCGTTTCTCCATTGTTGGCCATCTCGTGCGTACTTTGGACTCTGTTTTTAGGACTCAAAGCTGTGCTTGTGTTTTTGGCGAGTATACTCGTCGCCCGCACTTTAAGGGTTAATAATATTGTAGTTGAACTTTACGTTGAAGAAGCTCAACGTTTTCCACAACTGCTTTAATTTAGTCATTATTGCATGGATGACAGTAGGAAAAAAAATAAACATTGTGTTTGTTCGTTCATCGGCACCAGGTAATAGGTAATTTTATCATTTAATTTAGGTAAAAAACTTATGAAGCTCTAGCCAAAGCTGTATTTGACATTGTTACATTATAGACTCTCCGTTAAGCTGCTGCATACAAATGCAGTGATTTGTAGTTCACGTTAGAAAGTAATATGCTTGAAAGTACAGACAATTTGGCCAGCATGTGATTCATTTACGATTTAGTTTAATACAATATTATTTAATAATATTGTAGGTGAGCTTTACGTTCAAGAAGCTCATGGTTTTCTACAACCATTTTAATTTGCATGGATGACAGAAGGGGAAAAAATGAACATTGTGTTTTTTAGTTCATCGGCCTGGTAACAGATAATTTTGTCTTTTAATTTAGGTAACAGGAGGTTATGAAGATCTGGTCATAGCTGTATTTACTGCCATAGTCTCTCCGTTAAGCTGTATACAATGCAGTGATTTGTAGTTCCTAATCACGAAGTGTGACTTTTCAGCTTTATGAAGATAGCTCAGTTTTCATTTGAGTAGCGAATATTCAATTGTTAGGTATGAATTGCACTTGCAAAATTTTGACACAATCTTTAATAAAGCAAATTCAAATCCAAACAAGCACTTAAAAGACACAAAGTATTGTTTTCTACACCTACAAGTGCTACACCAACCTCTCATTTTTCTGCAACTGCTGCTTCCAGTGCCTTTGAACCTGGCTCGCAACTTCCTCCGATCTAAACTCCTCGTTAAGGGCCCACACATCTTCAAAAACCAACGTTCGACGAAAGCCAGTAAGAACAATCCTATAAAAGCATTTTAAAGATCAGAATCCTCTTCAGTTAAGGAAGATATGCAAACAGAAAATTATTGCATAATATAGTAATCCCCTCCTCACAAGTTGAAGAGACTTAGTTACTAACTTTACTCCCTAAATTATGTTCAATGTGTAAATTGAACTTGCAGCTAGTCTACTACACATTCAAATGAAACGCTGAATGCATATTCAGAATAAGAGAAGCAAAAGCAACGAATGACAGAATGATGTAATTACATCACATCTTTTGTTTTCCTTCACGAGGAATACAGTGGGAGGGACAAATTCTAAAAATATTTTCACTCTTCACTGCAAGACTCAACTAAAAACAAAACATGGTAAATTCACTCGTGGAACATGGATATAATGAAGAGAACTGTTTTATATGGAGATCACTGGTAGTTACTTTATTCACAATCCATTATTAACATGTATAAATGAAGAACTGAGACATATTTGAAGGAATGATCCCGTGTGT
>JAHWFP010184583.1:543-41543 GCA_023313725.1 Lithobius niger | reverse complement strand
AGGGAGTCTACAAATGGTTACGGTGTTTGGGAGAACTCAAGATTAGACCACAGAAGACGAGATTAAAATTGTTGCCGGATAGCAGCATAGAAGCAGTAAAGTAGGATAGGAATTACTGTAATAATATCCAAATAGTTACTGAATGGCTAGTAGTATAAAGGTAACAGATACACGCTTAGTTAATCAAATGACACTTTTGAAAGCTTTTGTCAGCAATGCAAAGTAGTAACTAAGCTACAAACTACAGAGTTGAGATATACCCTTACCGTACCCATCAAACCATAAAAACATAAGGCGAGATATGAATGATGACTTCAACTCGGGAGAAGGCATCTGAAAGAACAAAAAAAAATACACAAATAAAGTTATTTGTTTGTCTTTGTACTACATTTTGTAACAGATTTTCCCATTATGTTCCCCATATGGCAAAGATAAGACACATGAATGGCATCACTACAGGGTACGGCAAAGATGGCTCCAATGCTTACAAAGAAATTGTGGAATGTGACAGTTTATTAAGGCTCATTTATGTTATCACAAATCTGCCAAAACTTGAATATGACTATCAAAAGAAATAGTATAATTTTTGTACTCAGTTGTACGGATATCCAGTAATAAATAAATAAAACATTTTTCTTGCAAGATCCTAATGCACACACAGCGCAGGGCCATGGCAGAACTTATTGGTTTTCAGTAGACTGTAAATTACTAGAACATTATAGTTATGCTTTCTTTACACTGACATGCAGTAATTTAGAATTTAGAAAATACTGACCTTTTCCCCTTCTAACACTTTTCCAGGAATAAATGCATCAGAAAAACAGCAGAGAACCAGCTCTGCCACTACAAGGGGATATCGAATCATGTACAAAGTAAATATATAAAGATCTTGAGTTTGGGTCTGAAAGCAGACATGACAAGAAACAAAAATATTACATTATTTCTCACCAAGTGAATACGGACTTGATATTTATTAAATAAATGCAGGAGTTCAATGTATTATGACATCCGTGTACCTCATCCAATGCATTTAAAATATGAGACCGGAACGTCACTAATCCAGCTAGTGACAACAGAAACCAAAAGATAAATATAATGGCAGAACATGGCAAGCCTTTCCTTTTCTCAGCATACATCAAACTTGTAACAAGCACCTGATAAAAAAAAAAGAACACACAGGATGGTGTAGTACTTGCAGTATGGAAGAATTTAAAGGACAAACTAGAGGAAAAACACTGGATACCGTATGACAGTTATACAGGATAAGTAGGACCATAACCAAGACCATGAAACTGAGTTTAAAAAGGATAAAAAACAAACAAGAATGCTTTAAACATTGGTCTCCTACCTCTTATATCTATCACCTTCATCTTATGTTTTTTAAACCATTACTTACAAAATAATAATAAAAAAATAACGCTGAAGGAATACAAACCAATCATGACAAAATACATTTAAAAGTAGCTTCATATTAATGTTTAGTTTCGTTAATAATATAAAAGTTTAGTTTCATACCAATATGCATGCATGTTTTCGCTACTTTATGCAGCATTCATTTGATGCTTTTATGGTAAAACTACAAGATAAGTAAAATAAAAATACCGTACATGAAATGTACGAAGTTAGGACATCTAGGACGACTGGAATACACTGCGTGTGTAAACTGCTTATTGTTTGCTATATTGCTCTCACAAAGAATCTGTAAATTCTTTCTCTCATTTATGATGAATGCCATCAGCACATCAAAGTTAAAAACATCAGTGATGTGTATTATTAGTGATTTGTTTACAAATTATAAGAAAACAACACTAAAATCCACTACAATGAACTGTGTTCTGGTTACTTACCAGTCTATTCCTGGCTTATCACAGATGGATAGATATTTTTTTTTTGTTTACTAACGGAAGTTAACTCTGTAAGAACTCACCATTGTTATGCATAAAAGAAGAGGAGAATAAAACTCGGAGCCTGAGATATCCTGACCACCAACATAATAATGAACATTCCGGGTCATCTCCAAAACCAGGAGCAAGATAATGAAAATGTTTATTACCTATAAAAGAAAATATAGATTCTATTATAAATTACTTTGAACTAGGAACCAAAAAATTGATAAATAAAAATATTCGTTACCAAGCATCACAATTGTAAACAGAAAACAAAAATTGGCTCACATGTTAAGGAATGTGATTTCGGTGTGTCATTTTGCGAGTAATTTATACAACCCATTTCATTCACAACACAGTATAAAACCTCTGACAAGCCATTATTAATATAAAAGAGGAACATACAATGAATGAGGAAATAAATTCACGTATTAGTAACTATGGAGTACAAATAAATATCTTAATTTCCGCAAACAGTGTGATGATAAGTTCCAAAAGTAAATGGAAACAGATCAATCTTCGTATTTGCACAAGAGGGTTGAGTTGGTTGAGGACTAAATTTCGGTTTTTATTACAACTATCAGCATTATACAGTATGTCCCAGAAGTCCCGTCCACCCAAAATAAAGGGCTATATACTGGATATGAGTTAGTAATAACAACGTATTCATATAGGAAATCACCTATGGCGAATCCGATGATGGTTCCCAAACTGACCTTGGAGGTCGTCTTCAAGGTCATCCAAAATTCATCTCCTAAAATATCCAAGATACGGGCAAAAAGTAAATTAGAAAGTTGTTTGGGATGATACCACAAGTTCAACAAAGGTAACAAAACTGAAATCGCTCCACAAACACGAAAGATGGTGGGCAATACAAGTAGGACACTGCAAGGGAGCCAACCAAGGGGCAGTGATAAACAATCACTTGTTGCATCGTCACGTGCATGGTTGTGTACTGAAGCAGGTCGACTATAGGAAATCTTTTGCCTGATTTCGGTAATTGTATGAAACCAGGGGCGAAACCACATGGGTGGGTTCCGGGGGCACGTGTCCCTCCGCCACAACCCAATGAAGTTTGTCGCAGTGGCGGATTTAGCATGGTGCAGATGGTGTGGTAGGCCCCCCCCCCCTTCCTGCCAAAAAATATTCTTTTTTACGATTTTTTTATTTTTATCATAAATTTTAAAAGGGAAGGGAGAGAACAGGGCATTTTGACTGTGCGATTGTTTTTCATTATTAAAAAGGAGTCGGGGAGGTAAGACCTGTAGGGCACAAAATACATTTTCGCATGAAAAATTTGGCAGAGCACCCCCCCTTAACTGAATTCTTGATCCGCCCCTGGTTTGTAGCCCCTTGAGAGCTGGTTTGGAAACATTCTAAATAGCTTTCTTTTAATGGATCAAAGAAACCGCTCGTGCAAAAAAAAAAAAATAATGAAAATAATTAAAAAAATAATGAAACATCTTCCAACTTGGAGTACTACTTCCCTCTGCTCCAAGTAGCTATCGGTAAGGTGCACCACTAAGTGCAGAAACATAATAAATCTACCGCTCTGGCTAAAAAGTAGGATTGTGTGAATATTTTCAGTTGATTTGCTTTATCTATTTAAATTCTGCATTATCGTATTTGTGTTATCAACTTAACGTAATGAAGGAAACTTGTATTTATTAGTGAAGAATATACGTGTATTTTCCTGCCTATGGATTGGTGTTCTGGCCATAAATAATTGAATAAAGATGCAAACCTATTTCCATTGCCTTTTGAACTTATATGTCAGACTGCCTGAGCGGGGAATCGAACCCAGGACCTTTGAGACCAAAGGCTGAGGTCCAACCACTGAGCCATACTGACACGGCTAAAAGAAACGTCCATACGCAGCATTTACACGTGCATATATAAATATAAACAAACACTTTTCAATCGCCACTGGAGGGACGCTTATTTGCCGCACCATCCTCCAAGTGAAACGAATGGAACACTTAAACATGAAATAAGGGTTAAAGACGAGAAAGTCCAGGATGGATTGTTTTCTACATAATCTTTGCTTCAAAATAGCTTTAAATCTAATTAAGGCCATGAAATAACTGTATTGGATCACTTTCTAGGCTTATCGCTGTCCCTTGTTGGCTCCCCTGCACGGTCCAAGTTGTTTTGTCCATGTTTTCGGTGTTTATGGCACGATTTCAATTCTGTTTTCTTTGTTGGCCTTGTGCTATAATCCCAAACAACTTTCTAATTTACTTTATGTCTGTATCTTCAATCAATAGTTTAGGAGATATATTTTGGATGACCTTGAAGACGACCTCCAAGGTCAGTTTGAGAGCCATCAACGGATTCACCATAGGTGATTTCATACACGAGTACGTTGTTATTACCAACTCAGTATATAGCCCTTTACTTGGGTGGACGGGACTTCTGGGACAAGCTGTATAAAAAAAAACCTTATCAATGCTTTATAAAATTAGCTGCAACCCTAAAGATTTCGCGTACGGAATAAATAGCAACTTCCAAACTAAGCCATAAAATGAAATAACAGTGACACTTGTGTTCACAAAAATAAGTTCAACTCTTAACTTCCCTATTAATATTCCGATTTCGACGCCCGTAATGGCAAGGTCCAAATACTGTTCGGTACGTGAAATAATCAAGTAAAAATAAACGATGCACTTTCTTAAAGGCTTGCTTCAAGGCTTCACCGAAACACCGAAACTGTAAGCTTCGAACCCAAAAACAAAAACACAGAAAATGAACTGAAACGCCAAAGTCTTAACTGAACCACGTAATTCATTATGTCCGCAAACTCAAAAATAAAGTTCCATAATTATTCATCATTCTGATTTCTTATTGCATAAAATGAAAGCGCCTCACTGTGTATGCCATAGGAGCACACCTTGCACATGGCCATAGGAGCACACCTTGCTTTAATTTGCATTAGGATAATACTATAGACACACTGGCATTGACTCTTTGGGGATGTATTTGAACCCTTCACTGCTACAACCAGAACACTTGTTGCACTTTAGATCATGATTACGGTGCACTATTCAACGTATGCCTATCCTGCCACCCCCCCCCCCCTCCTAGAAACTCCAATTTTTTACAAACATTAATTGTCATTCTTCAGCTTTTTTCTCTTCTTCATCAATCACCATATCCGACCTGGGCAGATTGTTAAAAGAAATTATCTCCTACTCGAGTTTAATGCCCACGTTTGATGGAAAATAAATCGTACAGTTTCTACCAAGCACTTCACCAGCTGAAGACCAGTTTTTGTATTGGTAAAAACTGAACAATGACAGAAGAAAAATAAAACAAACAAAAAAAAAACAGCCTTCGGATTTTTTCAGTTTTTGGATGGGGCCCATAAATTAGGAACGAGTCGATAACCGAAACCGAATTTTCGGTTTTTACTGAAAACCGAAACCGATTCGGATTTTGTGTCGGTTTTTCGTGCAGTGTTCGAAAAATGAAAAAATA
Source organism: Lithobius niger (assembly GCA_023313725.1). Lineage (NCBI taxonomy): Eukaryota > Metazoa > Arthropoda > Chilopoda > Lithobiomorpha > Lithobiidae > Lithobius > Lithobius niger. The sequence goes on along the minus strand of JAHWFP010184583.1, from coordinate 36,180 downwards.
TTTGTTTTTCTAATTTATTTTTAATAATTATCATTTTCTATGTATAAATGACGGCAAAGCTCCTAATAATTAAAAAGAATATAGTAGAGGAAAATGGTGCCACAGCTAGACCCATGGTCTATGACGCTGCTAAAAGTGAAAGAGGAGCTGTTTAGAAGCTAGCAAAACTATTGTTACGAGAAAAAAACTAGACTTAGCTGGTTGGGGTGGATTGTGGCAAAAACTGACACAGAAAACCGAAACCGCGCTTTTGTAGGCGTGAAAACTGGAACCGAAGTCAAAAAATTCACCCGACCCATCCCTACCATAAATACAGAATCGCATAGAGCCTCAGGTGATGTTGGGCCGGCTCTACCAAGACATTAGTCACTGCCCTAATATGGCTGACGACTAAGGGACGAATGAACTTATACATTTAACAAAATCTATATGCATACTTATAAATAAATACTGAGTTCATTAATCATGTATGATATTTGTCAGTATGGTAAAAGCAAGGCAACAACCAATTTTAGTCTGATTGACTTCTGTAAAATAAAGTAATTAAACATGGGCTTGACAAATTAGCTAAACTGTTAACGGTGGTCGGTTTCCAACAAGCAGCTCAACTAAAATCTGTTACACAGACACTTAATGAAAATATCTTACCAACTGGCAAACATTTCTCCCTGACCAAGGTCTTCGCTGAGTCCGGGACTTGGAAATAACAACAACATACCAAGGAGCAAATAACCAAACAAAAGCACAAGGAGTGAATACTAAAACTGTTTCCTGGAAACACACAGGTAGGTCAGGACTTGTTGTATTCCACACTGTCTGCCAGTCCTGTAAAATAGAAATGAATGATACAGATTATAACTTTGGTTTGAATCACAAAAGGGTTCATAATTATGCTACTGTCACAACAAAAACTCCTCAGTGCTTCTACAGTGCATTACAACACAGTATGGAGATGTTTTTATAAAAGGAGATGGATTTGGTAAAACTAAAGACAATAACAAACAACAGCAGGAGTACCAGACCATTAAAGAGAGTGCTGCTGGCTCATTTACTCCTACAGCTAAGGAGCTGCCATATCATGATGGACGTGGTTTGCCGGACAATTAACAGTTAGCTATGAACTACTACAAGGAGGCAGGCATGGGGACGGTGGGAACGATCACCCCTCCTAAAACCTTTAACAAACAGTAGCAGACCTTAAAATTCTTTTTCACTGACCGCGTAAATTGCAGTGTTATAATTCCATACAGGCAGAATAGAAGCACACTAACATGGGAGCAAAATTAGTACAAGTAATTCTTGTCATTCTTTGTACTGTTTCGGAAATATTTCTCAATTTTAAAGATAAGAGTAGAAACAGTCGAAGGCAAAGCTCATGATATGAACAATCGAATTAGAATTTGCACAAGTCTGTATGAGTAAAGGTATTCTGTTACGCCTAGAAATTTTAGTGTGAACAGGAAATGATGATACAAAGACGAGTAAAAAAGAAAAAAATAATGAAAAAGAGCGTTACAGTAAGACTTCATTCTATTTCCCCCACCCCTACCCCCTAAAATAGCTGTGACCACGATTGGAAAATAGTGTTTTCGATCCCTAGCTGGTCTGTAATCACCCCTGCTAAAATTTCACACTGGATCCACTACCGCAAGGGGGTTGTTGACTCGGCTGTACATACATTGAAATTCAGCAAAGCACGATGCAAACTGCTACTGGGTGGAAGACCCAGCATAAACTGGAGCCCGTTGTCTTAAAGACTAAAAAAGGGCCAACTACATTAAAAAAAACATAATGGTCAATTTCTCCAGTTCATGTATCTGTCCTGTCATTCTGAACAAGAGTGAAGTATGTAAAGGTGTTTTACTGTAATTCTACAGGTGTAACAGTTTTTTGTTGTTGTTTCGGGCACTTTTTTTTTTAGTTAGAATTAACTGACAACCACCAAAGGATACTAAGCACAATAAGGCCAAGTGTCCTTTCATGCTTGCCAGAGTGAATCCTTGCATACACATGCAATTCACATAATATACTTGCATACACATGAATGAAGTAAAACAAAAATGTACATAATGCTAAAAATGATTTTTACATGGATTATTTGACAAAAATTCACAATGATAGTAAAAAAATCAGAATAAAATAAATTCATTAACCACTAAAAAACAAACCACACAACTAAAGAATATTATTAAAAAACTTACTGTAATAATAACTCAATTTGTAAAAAACCTTCAAGCAAGTTTCAGAATAGGTCCCGAATTGAAAAGCTAAACAGAAAATCACCAGGCAGCAACAGAAACATAAGAATGACGATGAAAACAGGAAGATTAGGAATGAACCGGTTAAATCAATATCTGGGTTGAATGTTACAGCACCCAAGATTTATGATTATGATTCCAAAAAAAAATCAACTGGCTATGATGGATTTCAGTTAGAGCACTTTATTGAAACTATTAGCAATATGATTAAATTCATGATCAATTAATAAAAAGAATTATTGAAACAGACATCTGGCTAGATAATTAAAAAAAAAAACAACAGATACTTAGACCCATTTACAAAAATGGTGACATACAAAAATCGTAACAACGATACACAAGTTGCTTTGCTGCCAGTGTGAAATAAAATAACTGCAAGAAGGATTCAAAAGTCTGTAGTACTGATAAATTCTGAAGTACAAAAAATTACAGTGAGGATATCAGCAGGAATCAGGTGTGTAAATGCCTTCACAACATTAATATCAATAAAGCTCGTGCTTTAAAAGCAGGTAAACATGTTGATGCTGTCATAATTGATTTTAGACGAAGCGTTTGACACTCTGGGAAAAAATATCATCATTGAACAATTGTATAAAGATGGTAGTCGTGGAAATATGTTTAACGTCTTAATACTTACTCAACCAACATGATCTCAGTGAATGGAAAGAAGTGAAATATACCACGGGATTTTATTTTGGGCTCATTAATCTTCCTAATTTACATTAATGATATCCAAGAAGAATCGTGGAAAACTTTTTGAATTCTGTATGCTGAAGACATTTTTATGTTATCGATCCACAATCACAGTAAACAAATTATTAAAAAACTTCAATTAGATTTTGACTACTATTTAATTGATAATGACCTTTATATTAGTGCACAAAAGACCGTTTAATGCACATAAAACATCACATTTGCAATGTAGCTGACTACAGATTAAAAATTACTGCAAATGTCACAAATTTCTTAGACCATTTAGGGTGTGACTGTAAACGTCTGGATAATGTGAAAATATGCCAGATATCTAGGACTTGAGACTGACTGTAATTCGAAATTTTACTGAAAAATATTGAACGCGAGTGAGGGCGGGAGCGACAGACTGGTATACGATAGCAGCAGATTTCCTGCCAAAACCCTGTACGTGCAAAGGATTACGGCACAATGAAAGAAGCTGTCAGGAGATGGCAGTAGTAGTAAATGACCTAGCAAGACTCCCTGTTAGCACAGGGCAACGTTTATCACCTTGGCGGGCGAGTAGCGTGTGTCATGATTAGGCAAATATCGACGTTATTCACGTTTTTTTCGATAAGAAAACGTGAAGCTGTGTCACTACCAGTGACTTTTATGTTGTAAGGCGACCAAGGTCTCTTGATCAAACAAGTTTTCTGCCTTTTTTGTTGCATTGTTATTTATCCTCAGATGGCTGAAAACAGCCAAACTACCTTAGCTGTAAAGACACAACGTGTCTAGTGGTCGCCATGCTAATATACAGGGTGTTTCTAAATCTAAACCCTATGCAGAAACTTTAAGGATGACTTCCACCATACAAATGAAGGTTAAAAAGCCCTATAAACATGGGTCAGGAAATGTTTCTTAAGGGCACTGCGGCCCCCGTAGATGGCCCCTAAAATCCCGTCCCAACCTAATATCTCGGAAACCGTTTGAGCCATAGCAATAAGCCTTGGTATGTGAACTAATAGTAATAACAGCTATTATTCCACTGTATTAGCAGATTAAATACACCTCGAGACAGGCCACAAATGGGGCGACGTATCCCCCCCCCTTCCTGATTATCATACGTCCTTTTTCAAGTGCAGTACGAGAAATGGATTCTCCAGAAAGAGGTATACAAAACGACCCTCTTGTGCAAAACCGTGGGACTAACCGATTTCAAGAGAAATGGAAAAATGGATTGACAGAAAACACGATGTAGTTCAATAATTTGAACGAACAAAACCTTGATATATGTAATCCACAGGAACCGGTTGACCGTCACAGGCCAAAAGTGGTACCACTGAGGACTTTCGTTACATTATATCAAACAGGACCCAACAACGGTCTCTGCCCGCCTCTCCCCTGGCCCTAGGGACAAACTTTTTGCGAACGTCAAGTACAGCACAAACATCAAGGCTGATGTTGTCTCACAGAGTTACAAACAAATTATACAACATTACATTTAAATGAAGTGTTCAAAATGTCCTCCCCCAGCCTCAATGCATGCTTCCATACGTTGTCGCATTGACTGCCATACCTGTTCAAAAAAAATCAATTTTCCCATTTCTCTTGAAACCGGTTGGTCCTATGGGTTTTCCACAAGAGGGTTGTTTTGTGTACCTCTTTCTGGAGAATCCATTTACTGGTATTATATGAAAAAGACGTCGAATGATAAGCTGAAAGGAGGGGGGGGGGGGATATGTCGCCCACTCCCCCCTTTCTGCTTATCATTCAACATTGGGTTCTGCCTCTATGTAAGCGTATTTAATCTGCTAATACAGTGGAATAATAGCTGTTATTACTATTAGTTCACATGCCAAGGCATATTGCTGTGGCCCAAACGGTTTCTGAGATATTAGGTTGGGACGGGATCTTAGGGGCCACCTTCGAGGGGCTGCAGTGCCCTTAGGAAGCATTTCCGGACCCATGTTTATAGGACTTTTTAACCTCATCCTTAAAGTTTCTGCATAGGGGTTAGAAACACCCGGTATATATATTTTATCTGGATGTTATTGTTTATCTTGGCGGGCGATACACTAGCGTGTGTTTTGATTTTGGGGTTCAAAGGTAGCTTTTATATAAAATATGTATACCACTTTCCTGTGCAGAATTGTGTGCTGAACGTTTTTGATTTACATTGTGCTTGTGATTTGTTGATGGTTAAGGAATTACAGTCAAAAGAAAAACTTTTTTTTTTTGGGGGGGGGAGCCCCACAGGGGTTTTTAAACTTGCTGTCATAGCTATTTTTTCCAGTTCTCTTCATTTGCATCCATACCAAATTGCATCCTTTTTACAAAAAGTGAACAATTCCATAAATTTTGGGCCTCAAGCCCACCCACTACGTGTTTGGCGTATTTATTCGCTGAATCATTGAGTTAATTTAAATAACGAATAGAACCTTTATTGTAGACAATTCCATGCTCCCTAATTTCGGATTAAACATATTTTCATGCCGGAGCAGCTGTTTCCGTGATATATTGAAAAAAAAAACAATTCCGGGCACCATGTTTAAAGATGGCGGCATTAGCTCCATACACTTCTACACCTCTTATTGGCTGAATCATTCAATCAATGAAAAAAATAAATAGAATCCTTTTCGTTGTTATTTTCATGGTCTACATTTTTGAACAGAACATATTTTCATGCCCGAGCAACCGTTACCGAGATATATTGTAAAAAACGATTTCTAGCGCCGTATTTCCAAGATGGCTTCGTTAGCTCAACACGGATAGCTTAGGACTTTTAGTATGTTGAACCCGAGACCATTACAAGCGAATGTACCGAAAATCAGCGTATTATGGATTATTCCACGATTCCACCTAAATTTAGTCTAATTTGACTGGGTCACTTGGTATTAGTTTTTCACAGATTGAAAGTATGCAGAATCTGGTAACATCTAGCAATATCTATTACCTAGGACGATATATGGTAAACTGCGTTTACCGGACAAGCAGATTCACGACTGAAGGCGCTGCCAGCATCGTTACTTCCACTTTGAGATTATGGGATGGCAGCCGCCACAATGATTTTCATGGGGTACACAATGTTGGAGAATCACAAGTGCGACGAGTGGGGTAAAACACGTGTGGCTACAGTTACACTGTGATACACTTTGCAAAATTTATCCTGGCGCAGGAAAAAAGTTTGAACTAAGTTTTCAATAGCTATTCGATTTTAGAAATTGATGTTTGCATCATTTTTAAGATATACAGCGTTTTCACATTTGCGGTGCATTTACCTTCGTCGCACAATTACGACAGAAATGATGAATTATGGGATGTGTATCCTAAGACGATGTACGGTAAACTGCAATATGGTAATCCTACAATATATTTATTTATTTTAATTACAAAATTATTGTAACCTCCTAGGCTACAAAGATCATGACAGCAATTTCAGATTACAACAACAATTTCACGAATCTCATTGAGGCGAGAGCAGAGGCGAGAACGGAATACAACCAGGTGCCGCCATATTTTTTTATATGGCCGGGCCTAAGGTTGTACCCAGCTCTCGCATTTCGCCTGAATGAGATTCGTGAAATTGTTGCTTTAATCTGCAATTGCTGTCATTTAAGGGAAGGGTTATAATAATTTTTTTTTTATAAAATAAATAAATAAATATATTGTTGGCGAATTTCATCAAATCTCATTCAGACGAGAACCGGAAGTTGGCTGGCGCCATGTTGGCGTTATTGATGTCGGCCAAGTGTTGGAAGGAAGGCAGAGTGCGAAGGTTTGGAATGCATTGTTTCTAGTACAGTTGCGACCCCCTGCTAGTACTTGCTTGCTTCAAGCGAAGGAATGCACAATGCTATTTCTTTTACCGAAACAAACAAGCCAGAAGTTTGGTCCATCCTCGTGCACCTGGTAGCAAGCTGTAAATGTTAATAACAGCACTGCAACTAGATGTTGCCACGGTATTTTCGTTCAGTTTTCAATCGGTGATAGTACCACTTTTAACATTAAAGTGGCACTCTCTCACCGATTGAAAGTCTGCAGAATCTGGCAACATCTAGCGCTATCAAGCATTATCTAGCATTTCGGCCCCGACGATGATCGGAGGTATCCTGGGTCGAATCCCCGGGCTGGCACCTCCCTTTACCAGATTTCTTCTTCTCTAAAAAAAAATCTGGTAATGTTCAAAATTGAGCCGGTTCAGCCATACGAGCATTAATTGCTTCGGCTGACGTAAGGCTCGATCGTCAAAATTTAAAGAAAAATTATAAAATTATAAAACTTACATCAAGCGAAGGAATGCACAATGGCATTTCTTTTTACGAAACAAACAAGCCACGATCTCCTTAATTATTGAGGGGTCATACTAAAAGGAGGACCATGGAGTACCGGCCTCTTGGGGACCTCTTATCACCACCAAATTGCATATATGTAAATGACAAGCCATCCCCTATTTAGTTACGACTACCAACTACCACCCTCTCCAAACCGAAAGCGACCTTTATCAGTGACCATAAGGATCGGCCCCTTAGGGACCTCTCATCACCACCAAATTGCATTTATGTAATAGACAAGGTGGGGAGAGGCTGGTCCTCCATGGTCCTCTGATGTGGTTACTCTGTAAAGGTCACTTCCGGTTACGGAGGGATTAGTTTATGACGTCACTAGATAGGGCATGGCTTGTACATTACATGTATGCAATTTGGTGGTGGTAGGTCCCTAAAGGGCCGGTCCCCCATGGTCCTCTGAAGTGGTTACTCTATAAAGGTCACTTCCGGTTTGGGGAGGGGGGGGGGTAGTTGATGACATCTCTAGATAGGGGATGGCTTGTCTATTATATATATGATTTGGTGGTGCTAGGAGGTTCCTAAGAAGCCGGTCCTCCATGGTTCTCTGATGTAGTTACTCTATAAAGGTCACTTCCGGTCTGGGAAGGGGGATAGTTGATGACGTCTCTAGATAGGGGATGGCTTGTCTATTATATATATGCAATTTGGTGGTGATAGGATTAGGAGGTTCCTAAGAGACCGGTCCTCCATGGTCCTCCTGGTCCTTCGTTTAGTACGACCAGGAGTGTAATAAACCCGGAGTATTCAACTTTACTTTAGCGGACGTGGTATATATAATTAGCTCCTGGTACGACCCATTATTGAGCGAAAATTTGGTACGTCCTCGTGCACGTGGGAGGGAGCGTAAAGGTTAACGATATCAATGCCGCTAGATGGCGTCGTGGTATTTTCGTTCGCATTTCAATCGGTGATAGTGCCACTTTAATGTTCCGAGTTTTGTTTACTAATTAATGTACGCTTGACTGCTTGTAAAAAATTGTTGTAACGACGCATTTATATCACAACTTGCAACGTAAATTTTCTCGCTTACTATAGCGTTTTACGAGAAAGGCATGTGCCTTTCTAGTAACCATGGCAACAAATGACGGCGTTTAGCCATTTCACTTTCGTTTCGTTAATTTTTTTTTGTACCAACTTACCCAGAAAGGTGATCCACAGAAATCGTCAAGCGAACTCGTCATTTTGTTGGCAGCAGGTTGAAATTGTTTTGTTTTGCTTCTTACATTACATTTTTCTTCTGCCTCGCACCGTCAAGGTTAAACCAGAGAAGAGCTTACAATCGCAAAATAAACACTGCATGCTCGAATGCGAGTATCACCACGTGGTGCAATGAGTGCGTTGCTGCGATGTCGTAACCAAGGGTAACAGACGACGCCCACAACAAGTCAGCGTCGACACCAACGTCGTGAGGAATTCCTCCAACAGGCACCGGAGCAATCTCGCCTGAGGCCACGCCACTAGGAAGATAAAAATTATTAATCTTGCCACTAGTAAGAGGCCTTCCGCTGGCATGACAGATCCTGAACTTCATTTTTTTAATAAGAGATGGCGCCACTAGCAAGTACTGCTTCGGGGGTGAGCGGTGAGCTCGGTATTTTATCGTTCGGTTCATTCGGTGTGTCGTGTGAGCGCCAGAGAGTTCATGCGATCATGGACGTGTATACTATCGCACTACATGATGCGTTATAAACTTCGGTTTCAGTGTAAAAAAAAATAAGATAGTTGCTCCGTGGTTCATCGATCCTATTAGTATTCGGACCATGCTCCCACGCGCGCTGCTAGGCATTTATTCAGCGTATTTACAGCACGCTGGCGCCATCTGTTATGAGAACGCTCAACGGCGTCCCAGTCGACAGCCCAGGGCGCATTTAACTTTTTTTTTACACGGACATTCCAGATCCCAAGAAAATGACGATTTTCAATTTTTCTTATCATTCCAAATTGCGTGATTCGCTCGCGGTCCCGCGCTCACTGCAGGCAAACCTATTAACATCAGAAACCCACAACCAAAAACTTGTTCGGCCAACCAAAACCTGGCCGGCCAAAAGAGTGATCCTATTGACGCTTGACACTCGTAAGGACGTTGCGGATCTGTATTGTCCGTGAAAGGAAGAAAGCCACACGGTGGACGTGGAAGGAGCACGAGTAGTAGTTCACCGAATTGCAAAGGGTCTACTACGAAGAACGAGAAAGTAAAAAGATATTTATTAATAAGTTAATTTACGTCAATGGGTTTAATGAACTTTTGCTATAGCTCAGTAGTAAATGAATAACGCAGTATGTCGGGGGAGATTGTTTTAGATAGAAAACTTTAAATTCCCCCAACTGAAAAAAATTTACTTAAAATTTTTTTTTCCACAGGATAACTATGATTCTTCTCCAAGCTGTAGGCAAAGCAATTCGATTTTAATTTAATTTAATTTAATAACAACATTAGTTGGTAGTTTCCTAAGAGGAATGCGGTAAACTTGTACACAGAATGAACAAAAAAACAGCCGAGCAAATGTTAGTAACAGCATACAAATGGGAAAAAGTTAATTAACAGCAAAGATTGACTGGTTGTGGGGTATAAGTACACATCAAGGAAACTTAACAAAAGCAAAAAAAACTTTGACGTGATTAGGACTTTTTAAAAATGTTTATACTTTTTGCAAATCAAGTAAAAAAATGTTAGGTGTTATTTTGTCGTTGGAGAGTGGCATTTTGACGAAGTGGCATTCTGTCGTGGATTCGTTCCCGGTAGCAAGTTACTTTGTCCCACAACCCTCTTTGTTGTCGCTCTGGCGTTTGTTTCTATTGGAGCCCAGAGTTTTAATAGGTCGGAGTTTTCCGTCAACAAGAGATGTAATAATTTGTTTGTTACTGATTACTGTTTGTTACTGATTACTGATTACTGTTGATTGTAATCAACAATACCAGGAGTGGTTAACGCTCGTTAAACCCTTTGAAACCCTTTGAACAATACCTGTCTTCACATTGCCCACCGCTTGCCCTTTTTCACTACTACCGTGCAAAAAATGCACTTCCTCGCTCTTTTTCATGCTTTGTACTGTAAAAAGAATGCTCACCCTTTTTCATAATTTATGCGTTTGGATTTGTTATCATAATGATCCCCTATGTCAGGGCTGCAAATTTTCAAGATTTTATGTTGGGGGGGGGGGGGGGGGAAGTGGACGTGAGGGAATTATTTAGCCATTCATTAGGGAAATTAAAAAAAAATTGTTGAAATTTACTCACAAAAATGTTGAGAAAATGTGTGAAAAATAATACAAATAAAATACTGGAATATAAAATTAATTAAAATAGCCTATACAAAGTCTGCGCAGTAGTCATACCCCATTATTTAAACAGGGTTCGTACAAGATCACACACAACAATTCAAACACTTCAAAGGGCTCTTCTTTCAAAACAATATAAATTACAAACAAAAACGTCAAGAGTGCCATAAAAAAAGGTTTACATGATTGAAGTTTCACTTTACTTGTTAAATGAACACGGATAAAAATTGATGATTTTTAATTGAAATAAGCAAATGCACAATTGAGAAAATTGCATCTGTTTTAGTGCTGTTGTGTTTTATGTTTTTATTTATTATTCGTAAAGCACAACAGCACTAAAACAGATGGAATTTTTCTCAATTGTACATTTGCTTATTTCAATGAATAATCATCAATATTTATCCACGTTCGTTTTAAAAAGTAAAGTGAAACTTCAATCATTTATAACCCTTTTTTTACGGCACAGTTGACGTTTTTGTTTGTAATCCATGTACCTTTTTTACAGCTATGGCGTCGCGCTACAAAGGTTTATGCATGCAGTCGATTGTTGCTGCCTACTTTGAAACAATTCCGTTCAGCTCTAAAAGCTTGAATCTACGAAATAAATACGACATTCTATCGTTTCTATAGCTGCCAATTTCGAGGAAGGCGTCGAAATTAACAACGTTGCTTGGTTTGGTTTAAAACTATATCCGTTTAGCTGAAACACGGATTCTTTCAATTTAATTCAATTATTTATTCAGAGGCCTTGACCCTAAGTCGCACGCCCCGTCAAATAAAAAAAAAAAACACCTAACCAATTACCTTTCAACAATCAACCTTGTAGCAAAGACATAACACGTGCACGAAGAATGAATCTAGCGTTTGCTGAGTGTCAAAGTTCCCTAATTATAACAATGGTTAAATAGTGTAACTCCGGAATGGCTCGACCAATTGAAAAAGTGGTCTCTGTGAGGATTAAGCCCAAGGAAATTTCTGGCTTAGATCATGTTTCAGAATTTAGGTAGGTGTAGTAGTTTTTTTTCTGAAACCGTGTCAGACAAGAACAACAACAACAACAACAACAACAACAACAACAACAACAAGTGAACAGTTTTCAAATTTACGTGTGGCTCCCTACGTTTACTCTTGCACGGAATTTGATAAACGTTGGCATAAATATACCTTCCATACCTATGTACTATCTGGCCAAGTTTAGTCGAAATATATTGAATAGGAACGGAGAAATTAATGGTTTTAGTTTTGCTGGAAAGAGGACTTCAGTCGTATACAGGGTGAGGCAAAAGTCTGGTCACACGCAACTAACTGCCGTTATAGTGGTCCTATGTCAATTCTGAAGACATATTTGTAATGTAAGTCAGATATAGCGAAGCCAATGAAAACATTTTCAATGGCCTTGAAAACAGCATTCAAGGTCATCCAAATTCTATCTTCCAAACTGCACAAGATACAGCACGAAAGTGAATTACCAAGTTGTGCGTGACCATTAAACATGACAAACTACGAAAACAGATTGAAAATAGGAGCATATTTACAATAGTTACGATAAAAACATAATAGCAACAAAGTCTTCCCTGAACGTTATAACTGCCATTGCAGTGAAGCTTAGGGGCTGCCTCTACAAGCGAGTGCACGTATGCGATCCGAGTCTTTCCTGTGTCAATCAATGTAAGTAAATGAGTGCAGTTCAGGATGCAACAAAAGAAAACAACCCATGATACGGTTTAGGGCTAAGTATTGAGCCATCATTCAACACAGAAAGTTACCTTCGGTATGTAATTATTTTTTGATTTGACATTTATTATTCTTTCCAGGCGCTGATGCCCCTTTGAGTGACATCTTGCCAGGTCGCAACAATTGCCCAATGCAAAACGCATTGTTGTTACGAAAGCCCACACTTCATTTCCAAAGGCGGAAAACCCTGGGCATTCGCATTTACGAATGCCCGCTCTTTTTAATAGCTTCATAAATCATTATGGCATTACAGATTAATTCCATTAAAGAGTAAATTACAGGTTTATGCTGAACAGGGAGCAACAGACAAAAATAAGTTGTGTCACTGGCTCATTGATAGAGGCGGATTTATATTTCTGCCACCTGGGACTACGCAGATTTGCCCCCCCCCCCCTCCCCCCCCCAAAAAATAAAACAAAACAAAAGTGCTTTCATCGTTTTTTTTTCTTTCAGGAAAAACGTTTCAGAAAAAAATGCAGGATAGGCCTACGATTAGGATACACTGAAAATAAGGTGGGCGGTTGGCATAATAAGGGGGCACTGCGTAGTTTATAGTGCCGGCAGATCTTTTTTTGGGAGGGATCGGAAATTTTCATCCCACTTTACGACCCCCTGCTACTAGAAAACGTACGGCCACTTTATTGTTAAGGTGCAATTATTTTACTTGTTTTGTGAAATGTATAGCACCATAAAGAAAAGAGCATTTGGAGAAAACATCGAATAAATACATTTTTTTTCAAAGATTTGTCGCCTCGTTCTTTGGGGCACTTTCCTGTCTCTTGCAAGTGCCCCCCCCCCCCCATCGCCCCTCCCGGCCGTAATTTAGGGCATGTCTTCTAGTCGGTAACATGTACTTTTGAATAATACTGCAAGGTAAAATTCCGCCCCTCACCGCAAAAAAAAGAACAAGTTTATGTACGCATACGAATGCCCAAACCTTTAAACCATGCACCCTCCCTATTTTCCCACCCGCCGAACTTATTTTCGGTGTTTTCTGATCGTAGGCCTATTCTGCATTTTTCATGAAACGTTTTTTCTGGGGGAAAAAACGATGAAAAGGACATTTTTGGGGCGGGGTTGGAAGTGGGGGGAGGAGGGTGGGGTTATCAGCGTAATCCGTGGCAGATATATAAATCCACCTTTGCCAGTGCGTAAATGAGGCAAATTCATCTTGTCAATTGCTTCCTGTTCACCATAAACTTGGAATTTACTCTTTAATGGATGTAATCTGTAATGCCATAATAATTTATGAAGCTGTTAAAAAGTGTGCGCATTCGAATGTCCAGGGTTTTTCCGCCTTTGGATGAAAGTTAGGATATTCGTAACGACAATGTGTGATTTCATTGCTGGCTGATTGTTGCGACCGGGCTGGAAATCACTCAAAAGGGTATAAGGTTTCGGCAAAAAAAAATGTAAAGTCATGCGTTAATCGCATACAGATGTTGTAAATGATGACTCATTACTTCAGGCCTAATCCGTATCCGTTTTCGTTTACTAGAATCTGAATATTAACTGCACTCATTGATGCAGTAAAGGCTAGGAACTCATGCACTCGCTTGTAGAGGCAGCCCCTGAGCTGCACTGCATGGCAGTTAAAACATTCAGGGAAGACTTTGTTACTATTTTGTTTTCCTCGTAACTATTGTAATTGTGCTCCGATTTTCAATCTGTTTTCGTAGTTTGTCATGTTTAATGCTCACGTACAACTTTGTAATTCACTTTTATGCTGTATCTTGTGCCGTTTGGAAGATAGAAATTGGATGACCTTGAATGCTGTTTTCAAGGTAATTGAAAATGTCTTCATTGGCTTCGCCATACTTGACTTACATCATAAGTCTGGCTTCAGAATTACCATAGGACCACTGCAACGGCAGTTATTGACGCGTGACCAAACGTTTGCCTCACCCTGTATACTATACAAATGCAGACATCCATCTGCAAATCTGTTTGTCATATGGGGGTCTCCACTAGTCGACCTATTTGCCACGATGCACAATGACAGACTTCCCCACTTCATCAGTCCAGTGCTGGACGAGCAATCGTGGGCAGTGGACGCTCTGTCATTCCCTTGGAAGCATTTCTTTGTCTACTTGTTCCTGCTATTCAAGCTGCTGCCCTAGGTTCTTCTGAATATATAGGATCAACCCAGGGTCTCTTCCTGTTAATATCTCCAAACTGGCCATCGGCCCCATGGTTTTTTCAATCTAAATCTTTAACCAATGACCCAAAAAGCCTGCCAGAAGTTCAGGAACTTCTGTCACAATGAAGAGGACGGCTGCTCCACCCAAAACCCAGCACTCTAAACCTACACGGGTTGCTACCATCATTGAACTCGTCAAAGAAACAGGATTTCTTGAACAAGCCATCAGAATCACAAGCAATCAGGAAATCAACCAACAGAATTTATGGCAGTCACTGGGAAAAATGGTTTTGTTGGTGTTAGATGTGGAAAGTCAGTCTGAACGATCCCTCTTTTGATTTTCTTTGCTGGCCTCTTCAACTAGGGCTTAAAAGGATCAATAATTCTTGTATACCATTCAACTTTAAATTCCATCTTCAAAGCTACCAGCAAAACTAATCTCTTTCGGATTTCGGATCTCAACGTTAATTAAATCCTTTGAAGTAGAATTACCGACAACCAGACGGGGGTTCCCAGATTGAGATCTGTCAGCTGTATTACAATCCCTCGTGAAGAAACCTTATGAGCCCATTGAATTGCAACCTAAGCCTCCTTAAAAGGTAAACTGTAATCAGAGGCGGACTGGCAAGGTCGGGGGGTCGGGGATTCCCGACTGGCCTCTCGCCCTAGTGGCCTCTCAGAAGAAATAAATAAGTTAAAAAGTAAATTCGGTGTACATTTTAAATATTTCTTTTTTTTTGTAATACTCGGTTACTCTTTATTTATTCGTGCGAAGTTTCACACCTTTTGGCTGTACTTACTAAATTAATCTTCTCAATTTGCAAGCAACATTGGTTTTGGTAATTAGCCTTTTTTGTCCTCCAAGTAGGACGCCGAAATTAACTAGTTGCGGTTTCTCGCGGCATCGGTTAGTGAATGAATGAAAGAGCAGCTGCGACTGCATGTTGCCAGGAAGCCGCTCTTCATTAAGTTGCAAAATGTACGTCCATTCTATCAGGAGTGATTGGACATTACATTCTATTGGAGTGACTGGACATTACATTCTATTGGAGTGACTGGACATTACATTCTATTGGAGTGACTGGACATTACATTCTATTGGGGTGACTGGACATTACACACAGATCCTTCGGTTACTATTAGCCATGGAGGTCACAAGAGGAAGTGAAGAAAACGTTTCATCTGTCACGGAAACGAGCGAACCGATGAGAATCTTCAATTTGTTTTAAAACGACGAAAACCGTCAAAAGTTGTTCTAAAAAAAGGAAGATGGAGGGTTGGAAGGCCATCTCGGTTAGGATGAATTTGGTTAAAGTCCGTTTTGCGCCCGGTCATAAAAAACTTAAATTTCGGTAACAAAACTAAGACTTCTGCAGCCAGCCATAAGAATGACACTTAAACAATCTCTGCTTACGAAGGTAAGCCCTGAATTTTTTCTACACCGTACTTTTTCAAGTTGCAGTGCAAGCTCATTGAGAGAAATCTGTATCAGATTATCGTCATGTGTGTTTCCCAAAATTAGTTAAAATGAGAAAAAAAAAAGCATCTCAGCAAAAATACCATAAGAGTCACATGACCAAATTCTCACAAATGCTAAAGCCTGACCTAGCACCTTGACACCATTTCGCTAAATGGCTTTCATTTTCAATTTTTTCCTTTCCTTCTATAGCAAGTCCGTGCCCTTAACTTGGTTTAGGTCCTATTTCCATGTTTTAAAATGGGATTCAATTAATGTCGAGGGCACATCCGAAGAAGGCGGCGAAGAGACTGAAGCCCTCCATGTTAACTCGCAAAAAATGCCGAAATTGTTCGAAAAAAACGTAGCTAAGAGAAAAATTATTAAAAAAAATTGGAAAATCCCCGCAATCTCCCCCCCCCCCCCTCTCCAACTTTGTTCTGGTTCCGCTCTTTATTATTTGCATCCATCACTGATGTTGGAAAGTCCCCACCCTTCGAAACGCCAAAATAAGCTACCTCATGAGTCTATGGCTACCTTCAGTGTGATAACACATAACACTGAACCAAAAGTAGAACCAAAACTAATCACTAGGGTTAAATCCCTTGCTTTTCATAATAAAAAAAATTGTACTGAGTCTTCGTGTGAACACCAGTGATCCAGTATTCTTCTAAAGCCACCAAAAATACATTTAGGGTATGGGAAGGGATTTTAAAAAACAAATGTTTTGTCCTACTGTTATTTACTGTCTTTTATTTTTGTGGCGCCTGAAGCAATGTCTAATACATATCGTTTGAAGCCAGTAAAGGCCTTAGAATACCTAAAAATCCGTCAGCTTCCGGGGCTCCGCTGGGGAGCTCACAGCGCTCCCCCAGACCCCCTAGCTGCATTGTTTGATCCAACAAATTTTACCCCCACCTCAGCCAAATGCTCTTCGCTACGTCCCGGCTCTGCCCTAATAAGTTGAAAAAAGTGGCCTCTGGCCGTTACAATCCCGACTAGCCTCTTGACCCGCCAGTCCGCCTCTGCCCTTGTATAAGATAAGCTGTTCATGTTCAGATTAAAGAGATTTTATATTTTTGCGGCAACTTCACAATATTTTCCGGTCATCTTCATTATAAAAAAGTATAATGAAAACCTAAAACCAACACGTGCAAACAAACGCACACACAGCATTGTGGCAGCACCCCTGATCTGTATAAATGAGAATAGGTGAGTTGCCTTGCTTTTACTTTCATCGTGCAGGAAACGAGTTCAAGAGAATATATATAAGTTTGTTTTTTAAAATTTGTTGTTAGGTGTTGCTATTTGGTTAGGTTTGGAATTTTATTTGGAATTTGAAGTTTCGGTGTTTTTTTTTGTTTTTTTTTTGTTTAATTTGAATTTTTGATTCTTGATTTTTTATTTAGTATTTGCTTTCTTCGGTATGATTGTATACATTATAACTAACCCGTTTAGCCTAGCGCATTCTGAAAAATTGTCATGAACTGAAGAAAGACAACACGTGCGAGCTTCCAAAAACAAAATATTTTAAGTTTGTCCATTTAATATCCAAAGATAGTTGAGTAAAATAGTCCGTAGTCCGTAGTGAGGTAACTAATCGCCGAAGAGGACTTCACGATCTGTTCCTTTTTGTTCCTTTGCTTCTTATTTTTTTGCTGTTTTGTTCCTTTGTTCCATTTGTTTCTTTTTTTCTAATGATGTGCTGCGGTGTATTGCGATGTAGCGCACTCAGGAAATGTTGGTGGAGATGGGGGGAATCATAATGAATTGAAAATAATATCTCAGGTAGAACTATATTCAGCTAACGGACAGCTTCTAGGGAAATGCAGTAAGCCATCCCGTTTCCTCCGAAACCCGTAGGTTAAATCAACAAATTTATACACCCATTTTTAAAAAATATTTTTTAACTATGCGACAATGCATATAATAAGTAGACCGGGAGGGGGGGGGGGCCACAAGGGGGAGGCATGGGGTGTATCTCAAGGGGTTTTGCATAGCTAGTTGGATTTGTACTGCTAAGAATGATTTGTGATTCAAATTGTATGCTTTTAGCTGGATGTGCATGATTTTGTTGCTTAAAGGCTGTATTAACAAAGAGTACCAACGACGAAACAAACAATGCCCTTCTGATTGCTGCCAACGTCCGTAATGGTAATTGGCCAAATTAGTAACTTCGGGTTCATTTACATCTGCCCTAGTTCAACACAACACTTTCAAAGAACAACTATGGGAGCGTCCATAAAATTACGTAACGCTTCAGGAGGAGGGGGGAAGGTCGATGTGGCGGGGGAGGTGGTAAAATGTTCGTTACGTAACAAACTGCTAATGAACTTAATTAATAAAACAATGAAAGCAACAGGAACACAATTAAATGGGAAATATTTTTTTTGATTTGTTAATGACAAGTATAAATGGTCTGAAGCATGCAGCTTTTTACCCCTTATTTCCTTGCATTATTAGGATTAACTCCGAATATGGAAGATGCACTAGTCATCCAAACTAAAGACCTTGTAACATACTAAATTAGACAGACCGACAGCGACTGAGTGCCTTCGAACAGTAACCTGGGGCGAGTTGCTCGTCAAACACGAACGTCGAACATGCCGCTATTTTGACGTAATCGTTGCCATGTTTGTACACGACGTGGCCAACGATTCCGTCAAAATCGCGTCATGTTGGACGTTCGTGTTTGACGAGCAACTCGCCCCAGGTTGGATCAAACAAATGTCACTCTCGTTGCCTCTACACGTCACGAATTAGTAGCATTTTAAACCCAGAATCGTCACTAGAACGATTCTCACGGGACAGCAATAAGCTACAAGCAGTATTATTTTCAACAGCAAGCAGGAGTTAATTTACGAGCTTGCTGTTAAGATACGTTGAAGAATTAATCACCTGAAGCTTATTTATAGAATTATAACACCGAACATTCTTCCACCCTGCACCGAACGCAACATAAACTCGTCCAAATGACACAGCGAATAATTGCAAATACATGCAACGCCCCCCCCCCTCCCTTGTTTCTTTCTCGATTCTGATTGGTTGACAGTCGATTCGTTTGCAGTGTTAGCCTCCACTAGTCCCCCCAGTTACCCTCAGGAACCAAGCTCGGCGACCATGGTTGGTTCGGTTGTTTAGGTTACTGCCTGGAGCGTAATTTGAATGCCACATGTACAGGCAATCGTCTAAGATCAAGCTAGATCAGGAGATTATGACAGCGTGTTTCTTCGCAACCTGAGTTACTCGGGTCAGTTTTCAAAGGCGCCCCATGTTGGTGACAAACAGACGAGAAAATGAAAAGCGAAAACGTGTACTAAGCGTGAGTGCGCTAGTCACGAAGTCTTGTGCCGCGATAAACTGTTCCAACTAGAACAAAAAAAGGATCACCAACAAGAGTTTATAATTAAGTAAACGTTCAGTGGATGCCATTTTCGGTTTTGAACTTTCTTAAAGCGAAATGCAATGAGAAATGGAAGCTGATGTTTGTAGCTCACGTGGGGAGGAGGGGGGGGGGAGTGTACGGGAGATCAAAAAATTCTTGTTTACAAATCACGTTAAGAGGCATCAATTTTCCAGCCCGTGGTTCATTAGAGTTTAATAACATTAAATTTTTTTTTTATAGAACCACAAGGTACAACACTTCACTCCCCTACCACCCCAACACCGAAAAAAAAATCTGATGCATTTACATTTTTAAAAATTTGTTTGCTATTATTATGGTGGAAAGCAAAAATAAATTTAACCCAGGCAGCGTACGTACTGAAAAAAACAATTTGATGTAAGACCTTAGTATTTTGGGGCTGCTTCTGACTTTGGTCCCACAGCTTATTTTTATTTTCAGTGGAGTGTGACTATGGAGTGTGACCCCTATCATGCTGTTGTTTTTCAGTGCTCCAGGAGTCAAAACGTTTGGCTAAAACGCCGGCCGCCGCTCCGACCCTTTCCACACTGAAACACTGGTTTGGTCTTGGTAACACTGGGGTTCCCTCCTGCTTGGGTTCCTTTCCCCCAGCAAAGTCCAGGGTTCGCTTGGAGACTGTTTCCTGGGTTTTAAAACGTTGTTTATTCTTTCGGTACCTTCCTAAAGCATCGAACAGAGCGAACAGAGCGCACCACTGTTAGAGACAGTTTGGCTCCAAACTTGACGTTGCGCGTGCGCAGTGATGTTGCGTCAGTCGTTTAGTACCTTCCGAAACTGCAATCACAGCTCAGCAAACTCAACAAGCTGAACAGAGGACTCGTTACACGTCATACCTTTAACGTGACCAGAGGTGGCTAATTGATTGGACCAGGGTAGGCTAATGGTTGTAACCAGGCACGAGCAACCCCAAATTGCAAACCATTTCGGGGAGGTGGTTTCGAGTGGTTGCCAGTGGTGGAGCTTTTGAGCATGCGCGAGGTACGGAAACAGATTCATCGCTGACGTTGGTTGACGTAAGCAAGCTACATCAACACGGTTATACTAGTGAATGAGCTGAACTGTCACCAACAGTGGTGCGTTTGGTTCATTCTGTTCGGCGCTTTAGGAAGGTACTGTTTGAGTTGTGGTCATTTTAGGTGTGAGGCTCGGGTGTCCGAGTGCATTCGGTAGGCGTGAATGCGTATTGGAAAGGTCAACTGTGTACTGTCTGGGCGGTTGGGCCGAGCGGTGAGCTCTTGCAACCTCACAATGAACTTACACAATGAAGTTACATTTAGGACAGTACTGTATGGTATTGTTGATGGCCAGTCTGTTCGATCAAAATCTTTATC
This sequence comes from Lithobius niger, assembly GCA_023313725.1. Classification (NCBI taxonomy): domain Eukaryota; kingdom Metazoa; phylum Arthropoda; class Chilopoda; order Lithobiomorpha; family Lithobiidae; genus Lithobius; species Lithobius niger. Next base: position 15,538 of record JAHWFP010184583.1, on the reverse strand, counting down.
TCAACTGGCCTTTAGACAACATCCCTCTCAGATGGCGCGACTGTTTAGTAATTGGTGACACGTGAACTACTGTCGGTGAAAACAAATGAACACACTACTATGATCAAACGCCGAATTGCCGCGTTTTTTTCTGCGTAGGTAAATAGTGTCATCTAAACCTTGACATGCTTCATCAAACAAGACCGTGCCGTCTCGCCAGTAACGGTAGGCCACGTCGATTTATCGGAAGTTTTAATTAAAATCCGCTATCAAAAATAACCGATGCGATGGACGATCTCTGTGGGTCTGAGTTTTGGGTATGTTTTATTTATACAAACAACTAGTTGCAGTATGATGATTTAATTTGTTAAAATCGTCATAATACACATTAAAATCCACCATCACCAATGGCCGACTCAATGGACGATCTCTGTGGGTCTGCGTTTTTGGCATGTTTTATTTCTAACCAACAACTAGCTGCAATACGTAGATTTGATTCGTTGAGAAACATAGTTTATTGACCTGCACTGAGTTTACTGAGTGGCTGACGTTACACGGTGTAGTCCACAGTGCATTGACTGGCGTTACTCTCCTCACTACTGATTGACAAGAAATGAGGCTAACTGGTATGATATCATTTCGGTTGAATTAGGTTAGGTATGATATTATTTAGGTTGAATTAGGTTAGGTCAGCTGTACTGATTCGGGGGTGAGTTCCTTGTAGGTTCCAGACTGCTCGCCTCACCTCTCAAAACGTCAAAGATTATGCTTACTGCAGTAGGAATACGCTCAGCATCCATTACATAAAGTCCAGGACATGTGTAATGTAACTTCGTTGCATGTGAATCGAACACACCTGCAAGATGGTGGCAATTGCTAAATCGTCAATCAAACTGCACGAAAACTGATGTGAAATTGATTTTACAGTTCAGAACCATTAAAGCATCTTGTAAACCTTATGTAAGTTTTATTTATACTTGATGTACTGTAGTAATCACGCACGGGCACTTTCAGAGTATATTTTTAGCAGTGTTAGTGTTCGGCGTTCGAAACTGAACTGCAACATTCCAACAAATCCAACATCCAACAACATCCAAATCCAACATTCAGCTTCTGCCTTTTCCACTAGTGGTGCTGATTATGATTAGACAGACAAGACAGAGTTTCGAAGTCTAGTAATGAACCTTAGACAAGAGTTTCTAAGTCCAGTAATGAACCTCAACGACCTTCGGTAAATAGGGCAAACAAAAATTCCGGATATGGCCAAGTAAGCTTGGGATCTCTCTGGAAGGATTCCTTTGGTCCGAATTACGAAGAGTAATCAACACGGCTATGTAATGCTAGCCTCTTTCTCAAGTCCGTTTCTTAACCTAAATGGGTACATCAGCCAGAACAAGAAGATTTTCTCTGTGGGTGACCGCTGATGAATGAGGATGGATCGATCCGCATCAATGGTGTTGAGATTGCCGACAGGCTTAAATCCTAGCCAACCGTACATCTACATTCCTGGACTATTCAATTCATTCCTCCTAAACCATTCAGTTTCAAGCCAGGGACGTTGACGCCACAATGCTTGGGGTCAAAGACGAGACCACCACTGGTCTTGACGGTTTTCCATTTCTATCCCTAGAGAACGTGCCATTGTCATGTCTGCTCCACTCTTCACTATTTATTTGAACTCCATCCAAACCTTTTCTCCACAGGCATAGAAAGATGCCAATGTCACACCTTTTCACCAAAATGGTCCTACTTATCAGGTTAACAATGAATGTCCAATCAATCTACTGTCTCCCCCCTCTCCAAGGTCTGGAACGGTTTGTGTACATTGGTATCCTCCAGCAATACGAATATTTTAATATTCTCAAGACCATCCCCAGTCACAGCATGTCTTTCTTCGATAGTGTTCCTGCCTCGCCAGTTTACTCCTCACTTACAACTGCGTCACAAAGCTAATATTTACAGTAACATGCCGTGTGACTGAATTTTTCTAGACTTGTGGGTTCTTTGCTTTCAAATTTCACAGCTTCTTGGAATCAGTCCTACCTCCACAAACGTAGACAGTGTGTTGATTTTTTGTGTTGTTACAGCATCCTGAGCCGCCGTCACCTAGGGTATCCTCCAAGGGTACAATATTCACACCTTGATCTAATTTTGTCAACAGATCCCTGAATTTTCCAGAGCCTTTCACGCTGCTTATCTCGTGCTCAAGCGCTCCTCAAGGCTCAATAAAAGCCTCTTCTCTACCCTAACTTCTCTTTACTCAAACCTGGAGTACTGCACGCAAGTGTCCAAGCCCTGCTACAAAAAATATGTTTGGTCTCCTTAAAGGATCACTAAGTAGTGCAAACCAATACAACACCTGTCTTACATGCCATGTTTGTCAGCAGTTGCTTCTCCTTAGTTTTACATAATAGGAGCGACCTCATTCATGCTCACCAGCTCACTCACCTTGACCGGTCTGACTCATTTACTGCTTGCTCGTGGAGTCACCAGAAGTCACCCTTACAGAATCAGCAGTACTATCCCCAGACTGAGCATTCATCACTACACTTCCAAAGGATTGTGCATACTATCATCTACCACACCATGTTTCTTTGGCTCCTGTTTATGCTATAAGTCTCGAGTTGACAGTTTGTCGATTTTTTGCTGCTGGACTGCTTGTTTTGAATTTCTGGGAGGGGGGAGGATGCACTCTTGAGTTGTTTTGTTGACTTGGCACCTATTACACGTTATGTTTTTTTTGTAGTGTTGTGCAGTGTTCCGTTACGTTGCATAACATTACGTTAGGAGGTTAAAGAAAGAGAAATCAGCTGTAAGCAATGGCTCCATTATGTTTCTTCATTCAACACTAATGTTATTAGGTGTTCCCTTTCCCTCCCTGGGTCTCCCAAAATAACTGCAGTGAGGAGCCACTCTGCAAGTTCTGCCTCTGTAGTTACCCCTGGTTGAAATTAAAGCTTTTCTGTGGCCGTCATCGCTGTAATGTTTTGTTGCTGGCTGTAGCGCGTGTTTCGGCTGTACTTCCTAGGCTGGGGATGCATCAGTTGATGACGACTACCTATACTATTTGTACTGAAGTTGTACTCTACTTACTCTGAATTGAAAGTTGATGAATCCTTTAAACGACAAATACAGTCAATGCCTGTATAACAACAGAAGTGCTCCGAGTCCAGTGAATGAAGGGTAGGGAACCCAGTGAATCCCAATAACTATATTTTGTGTTGACAGCACGTTTTTAACGAAGACCTAGTGCAAAGCTGTTCCTTAGCGATTAGCCATAATTTATATAGGTGTTTTAGGTAATTCTGTCGTATCAGTACAGTGTAAGAATATCAACTCAAATGCTCGTTACTGACTGGGTCGGTTTTTAAATTCGCCTGGCAAAAGAAAGCAATAGCACATTTATGTACTTTTAAAAATATGCAACGGGTGTATGTTCATTCATAATTATTTCAGTCACTAACTGGTTTATTAATATGCTGCTATTTTCACTTTGGTGGAGGAGATTGAATGAAGGGGCAGTTTAGGGACTTGTTTTACAAATGTATCAATTGATTTAGGCCGTATGATGTGTATTATAGGTTAAGTTTTAATTTACGTTCAGTGTTTTTATATATTTCTGAACTAACTAAAAAAAAAATCGTATGGCTCCAGCCACCGATTTTCAAGGGTGCATCTTCCACTGGCAGACGTCTCCCCCCACATCCAACTCCCAACTCTGACCTTGGTTTACAGCATTCCTTTCACAAAGATTTGGAGTTCATATTATTTAAATTTGTTAAAATTATTTATTAGCAAGCTATGGATGTGTTTTTGAATGCACACTACCTGCATCTGATAGGATCAGCAGTGGCAGGAGCTCATAAATGAATACACGTCACTAGCGGGAGTATAGCCTACATGTTGTAACTCTTCCTTTGTATTTTGCCGCTTGCTACAAGTTGGTCTGGAAGAGGAGCTGTAGATTTTGGTTCTGGGGCAGTTGATGTAACAACGCCCAAATCTTATTTACCAAAGCAATGGTGACAGGCATTTATTTCCCAGCATGCACAAGAAAAGATGTGGAGCTGGGCGGCAACTTAAAGCGGATACTCACCAAAACTTTAGGAGCATTGCGAGCTTGGCTTCACGCTGCAGCATCACTAGTTGCTAGGCAACGCATCAAGAGCCAGCCCGAAGCTCGGTTCCAAGCGTTTGTTTGACCGCGTTGGAAAATTTCTTAGTTAATGCGCACCCTTGGCACTACACCCGAGCTGCAGCCAATAGGAGGTCCGCTGCGACGCAGGCAATCCGCATATCTCTAAGGGATACACACAGAACATTAACCAAAACGTAATTATTTGCTTTAGAAGCTTCGCCCAACAAAATCAACACGTCGTGAAGATTCACGAAGAATTCACAAGAGTATAATCCTTTTTTAACCCCTTTCGTGAAGCCCATCTTTTATCAGTGAGAGCAATACGAGCGTCATGGGGAAATTACCCACATGTTTTCAGTTCTGTTAGAACAACAATTATAGTTTTCAATGTCTTAATGGTGCGTCTCTTCATATTATCTTTTGAGATCGTACAGGCGATCAACAAAATGCAGTTCAACAACGTCAAACAGGAGTTGATGTCGGCCATCTTGTTTGTAGACAAAGCGGCGTTTGCAGAGTCGGTGTGTATAGACCCAAGTTTGAAAGCGTCAAACGCTCTCCAAGACCAACGCTGCAAATGACCAAGCCAAGCTCGCAAAGCTCCTAAGTTTTGGTGAGCATCCGCCTTTACGCAATTTCTACGATAGTCGGCCTTGGGTTCAGAAACAAAGTGCGTTTCTCGCTTCTAGGTGATTTAAATGCTCTTGCTTGCAAAGTGAAACGTGATGCATCGACTATTCGCAACACAGGTGATATTTTTCATCCACCCACACTTATTACTTAAGAATACACTCAGTGCAATTTTTTTAAATACGTTTTCTGCAAAAGTAAAAACAGTCACTAGTTCGATAACTGACCGCTTGGGGTCAGGACTCGGTGAGAGGAGTGGAACGTGGGTTAGAATCTTGTTGGTGACCGTTCCTTGATGTCGTTTCTGGCAGTGCACTGGTAGTTAAATAAATTGTTTCTTTTCTTCCCTTTTTTTTTTTTTAGAATTGGGATGCTTTCTGGAATACGGACAATCCTAATTTATCTGATTGCTTTCAAAAGACTGTATTACTGGGCATTCCGTGTGTGTTTCTTTGGATATCGGCTCCTTTTCAAATAATTTGGTTGGTAAGGTGTAAAAATCAACGAATACCATGGACGGGGTTGAACATATCCAAATTGGTAAGTTTTGTAATTTGTTTAATGGTCAGATTCACTTGTTTTATAATAAAATTGTGATGTGAAAGGTTTTTCCCCTTATGGTACATGGAGTTTTACCCAAAATCTTGAGACCTCTGGCCCCCTTGAGAAATATTGACCCCTGGAATTGGGACAGCAAAACTTTAAGGCTTTTCAAGGTTTGTAAAACTGTCCAAAACAGTCCAAGGTTCATAAGGTCTTGCCATCACTGAATTAAAACAGCTTACAATTTTTTGTCCCGTAAGAAATGAGTCCGCTTAACTAATGATTAAACTGATGAATCTGTCGACACGTCAACTATTTGTCATTTACGATCAGTAAGAATTCTCTCATTAATTATTTCAATTGACATTCTGTACTGTTTCTTGCCGTTTTCAATCCATATGAATCTGAGAAATTGTTTTTAGGTCAGTCACATGATTTGAACTCAACTCAAATAAAATGCCTGTACCAAGCAAAGTTGAATAAAACTTTTGAATAAAACTTGTGCAAAAATGCAAAAGTTACGTAACGTTTCAGGGATTTGTGTACCCCGTTATCAGGCACAAGGCAGTCGCAAAGGCCCACCATAAAAACACAATTATTATTGATTTTTTTGTTTTTTTACGATGCTTTTCTGATTGCCTTGCAGTGGCGTAACTAGGGTTTTGTAGTGAGGGGGGCAACACTAGGCATTTAGCCGAATGGTGTAGAGGGAGAACCGAATAAGAGCCCCGGAAGCTGATGCATTTTTGCTATTTTCTGGCATTTTCTGGCCTTGTAAAGTGCCGTTGGAAACATTTTATAAAACCAGCTTTGCTGACTGCTTTATACGCCTAAAAAAATTTTGTAATGTAAATCCTTCAGTTGTTCATACTAGATACTTATTTTTTAAACACTGATACTTTGTTAGAAATGTTGGGAATTTTAAGCAAAATATGGAGTTAGTAATTCTTACTGTTTATCTTTACTGATTTTCGTATTTCTCCATTTGTTACTTGATTACTTTAGTGATTTAAAGGAGAAACAGTAGAAGTATATTAGCTAAGATGAAATTTGCATCTTTCACCTCAAAATGCAGCCTTCTAATGGTAATAATTGTTCAGCTATGGAAAAAGTGACTTGGCCAATTTGCCGAATAAGCTTTCAAAATCTCACAGAGGGGGCGAATCACCCCTTTGCCCCCCTGTAGTTACGCCACTGCTGCCTTGCACTTGATAACGTATGGTACACATATCCTCGAAACGTTGTGTATTGTATTTTTGCGTACCTTTTAGGCATTACTTTTTTATTCAACATGATTTAAACAATTCTTGGTTTGGAAACGACGGCACAACCATTGAGCCGCACTTGTGCACTTTGCTGTGGGTCTCTTCAGACCTCTTGTAAAGCATGGACTTTTTTCCCATTTTGTACCTGTCCGCTTTTTAGTTTTCTGTACAGCTGAACGAATGGGAAGACAGTCCTTCCGTTCAGTCTTTTGTCAGTCCTTCCGTTGCCCTTTTTCAACTCTAGAATGGTACCAGATAAAGACAAACGGTTTTCACCAGTAGATTCAGCACCAAAGCTTAGTTAAACTGAATTCAATAAACCGGAAGTATGAAGCAGAAGTGGCCCGAAGGTGGTGGAAGGCGACAGTAGACTGGTTGTGACTAGGTAATCGTTGCAACCGCCTATTTCTTTATTGACCGTAATGTAATGGATTAGAATATTTCGTTCTGAGGTTCCTTGAATTGAAAGCCTCATAAAATCTCCCCTATCTTTATCTCTTTATTGAATTGGGTAGGCCTAGTTTAAGTTTGGATTTGCACCATTAAATCGGTACTCCATGAGCGTAAAACGAATTTGTTTATTTGCATTGTAGGTCATCAGCATTTTAATTATTTTATTAATAATAGCGGACGTGTGTCAGAAAGTTCGTCTACACACACAGAAGCATGACGTTGCAGCTGTTGACGTCTGTTCATTGCTCATCGTGTGCTTGTCACATGTAAGTTTTAATTTGTTACATAATGTGAGCAAAAAACTCCTTTCCCTTTGTGCCGTGAAAAATTAATTATTTATTACCTTTCATTCATCAGGGTTCGTACAAAAACCTAGAAAACTTGGAAAAGTCCTGGAAAGCATAATTTGTACTCCAGGTGTGGAAAATTTGTTCAAGTCCTTGAACACTTCTGGAATTTTTGTCTACGTGATCATTTTCTTACAATAGTTAAACTGTTTCAAACTAATCATCTGATCTTGTTTACTTACTCAAAAAAGTCTATTTTTATTTATGGAACTTTAAACCCACCTTTAAATTCTTAATTTATTATTTGTGTTGGACTTAGTAGACAGCAGACTCAGAAGTGAACGACGTGCGCTCTGCATCAGGGAGGGACTGATGTGTCCTTCTGATGAATGGACAGAGGTGATTTTTGTGTGAGTTTAAATCCATTTTTCGTGCAAAAACAACCACATTGCAACAAGAGCACTGCCACTGCCATCAAGGTTTCCACCTTGTTGGCAAGAATTGACAGGGTATCGACCACTGACTTGATTTACTCAATTAGGGCGCTAAGTGGGTACCCGAAATTTACCATATCCGAGGCCATTCGACAGATGTGAACGGGCTCATCCCATTCCGTAAAGAGAATGCATGCAAAATACCCGACTCGGAACCAGGTGTACAAATGGTTGTTGTTGATGACGAATCATGCTTACATTACAGACTTGAATTTTGTTTCTGAAAATTTGGGTATACAGGACTTACACCAATGCCCCTTTCAGGCTATCTCCCCTAAAAAGAAATATTGGTAGAGCTGCTATTAAATAAAAAAAATTTTGTTGAGCTGCTATTCTTTTTTTCCTTAATTTGTAGTGCGAATTGAAAAGCAAATTGCCACTTTTTTCATAATATTCTGAGTGAACTCGCAAATTGTCACAGACTGCAAATCCACAAGTCCTTGATGAACTGTAAAAGTTCTGGATTTGCAAGTGAATGTTTCTGTACGAAAAACTCATGTTTCATAATTCTTCACGTACAGTATTATTATGAAAATTTGTTTCTGCATAGGGATTCCGTTAACACATTTTCTAGCAATGTAGACCCCCACCCCTTTCCACTTTTCCGTACAGACTCTATAACAGTAGCAAATTTACCTACATTCCCTTAATCTCAGGAATTGGTTATTGTACTTTCGGTTTTCACAAGGTCATTGATGTGTTTTAAATAATGCTTTCAAACCTATCCCTACCCTACCTTTCTTGCTCCATCCACTTCCGTAATTACAATGCTACCAAGTTAACAGCATCACTCCTGGATTTTTCCACAATTTCTTTGCAAACTGTAACGAAGAAAGCTTTATAGGCAATACTTTGTGGTCATAAACATTAAACAATGCTTGGCACAAACTGCAGGACGAGAGTGCAGCTCGGCACCCTACCTCTCCCCTCCAGATTACAACTCAGGACCATGATATTGATGAATCCCAGTTTTGGATTTACCTTTGATCGGCTGGCAGCATCAGTTCCAGCAGAACAGTTCTTTTCATGTGCTTACCTGAAAATCCGAAAGTTAACAGAATAAATGAAGATTCAGCCGGGAGTCTTTTATGCTTACACTCATGGAAAACATGCAGCTTGAAATATAAAATCGAGGATTATATTTCTTCCAACAAACGCATTGTAAGCCGTTCTGCCGTCTTTAATTACTGAATACACGATAATACTTTCGCTTTTTTATTCGGGGAAAGTAGATATTCCCACTTTTACTTTAAAGTGGGAATATCCAAGACCTCGGATATTCAGTCTCGTCTCGTCCTCGACACTATTTACTGGTCTTGGTTTCGTCTCTTATATTAACCTATTGGGCTCTGTCGCAGCCGGTATCCGGAAAAAACGCCCCCAACAAAATGCCCCTGGAAAAAACGCCCCCGTCAAAGCGCCCCCGGGGGAAAAAGCGCCCCGGGGAAAAAGCGCCCCGAGGAAAAAACGCCCCTAGGAAAAAACGCCCCCAAGTAGGGGAAAATGCCACAGTGGTGGTCATCGTAGCTGAGCCTCAGATTTAAGACTGCTCATCTATACCAGCATTAGTTTGCTTCAGATAACTAATGCTCCAAGGAATTTATTAAAAAAAAGTATCTTTGCGTATTTACCCTCCATTTATCATTCACTTTTAGCTACTTTTTTCATTAAACTAAACTTCTTTTGCCATCAAAAACGTGCAGTGAGATTCAAAATTGTGCTGTTTCATCTGTACGAGCATTAGTTTGCCTTAAATGACTTACAGCTCCAAGAATTTTATTTAAATAATATCTTTGCGTATTTTCTAAACTCTCCCCGTTTACAATTCACATACTTAGCTACTTTTTTCCTTAAACTAGCCTTCTTTCTCCTTCAAAAAGTCTATGTATTCAGAACACCATCTCCATTTATTGAGATCTCCCTATTCTAGACTATCTCCGCATAATCACCTATAATATACAATTTTAATCCCACTAAGTCGTATCAGTTTTTAAGCAAATCAGTATATCTTTTAAGTAAATCAAATACAAACGGAGCGAGTGTCATAAACCTACAAATTCGCTAGGGGAATTCCTACTGGATACGTGAAATTGCTCACAATTCTAATGTCCCTGTCTAAGTTATATAGGTTTTTAAGAAAAAAAACGGTACATCTTTAAATTAAATCAAATGCAAACGGACAGGATGTCGTAAATGTATTAATTCGTTAGCGGAATCCCTACTTGGGGCATGGAATTGCTCACAATTTCAATTATTTTTTAAAGTAAATTTCTTGGAGCCTTGCGTCAGCTGAAGCAAACTAATGCTGGTCAATTAAAATTAAAATTAATGTTGGTCAATTAAAAGCTGGTCAAACTAATGCCAGATCAATTTTGAACCTTACTACTTAAGGAAGTGTAGTTAAGGAATCGCGTGAACCTGGAGATGTGAACCAAAAACCATTTACTTAAGGACATTATTTCTTGGGGGCTTTTTTTCCTAGGGGCGTTTTTTCTTGGGGGCGTTTTTTCCTAGGGGCGTTTTTTCCTGGGGGCGTTTTTACCCGGGGGCGTTTTGTTGGGGACATTTTTTCCGGGGCCGTTTTGTCGGGGGCGCTTTTTCCTAGACCGGTCGCAGCCTCGTTTTGAAATCGAGACCAGTATCACCTTGTGCGAAACACTAAGGACAGTGCATTGTAAATATGTAAAGCATTTGTGAACGTTCCTCAATTGAATGTTACCAGTTCAGTAATGTTGAAACATCCACGTGCTAAAAGAAATTCATTTATTTTATAGGAACTACAAGCCGGTTCGTTTAAAGACGGGTGAAAAGCCACCTCATCTAATATGGGTGAATTTAGATGAATCTGCGACATTCTGTTCCCCCTATTATATGGCGCTCTCCGTCCTAGTCTTCCCCCTCCCCCAAAAGCCTCTCCAAACGTAATGTACACACTTTTTTTTACATAACCAACTTATTCCAATGAATTTGAGGTTATCATATGGTGCGATCTTTATTTAACAACAAAAGGGCACCAGTCACCATTGGGTTAAATTTGCTGCAAGTAATGCCTGTTTCCAGATAACAGTGGTTTAGCAAGCAATAAACACGCAATAACGGTCGTTGGTGCAATGATTGTTGCGCCGACAATTCTGAAACAATTATACTCAATAGACTCTGCTACAATTGACTACAATAGCTACAATAGACTCTGCATTCAATGCAGCAAAACGTTGCATGCAGGAAAGACAATACAGTATTCTGCATAACCAGGTATCAATCCTTATTCTACCAAGCATCTTTAAAAGGCCTACAATTTTTATTTAATGCACAGTGGTGACATCACACTAACACATCGCCACGCTGAAAGTGTAGTTGTTATGTACGGTTAATCTGAAAACCCACACACGACACTGTGGGTTAAGTTTGATAACCTACACTTTTTGATAATCTAACACTTTTATGGGGTCTACACAACCCCTAATCCACCACGTGACATAATGACCTAGTTTGCATAGCTATACAACACAAATTCTGCCAGTTCACCAACACAAACCAGCGTAAACAAGCACATTTGCGACAATGCGACTGGCTACATTTTTCACGGTGCCAAACGGAAAAAAAAAACGCAAGCTAAGCCTATAATCCGACAACCGTTTGTCCCGACGGTACGAAAGGTAGGCTACTGACACTTTGAAATACACCTAAAAACCTACGAGACTCAAGCAAACAGCGCATTTTATACTCTAATCTTATTTCAACTATTAAAGTAGAAAAAATACGGTTTTACCGTAAACACAAAAGTCGGTGACTGAGACTGGGTCCTCCCTTAGCTGTGACTTTCGTAGACAGGAAGGTTCTAACCAAGAATTATCAGTTTAAATGAAAGAATCCGTGTATCAGTTAAAAGCTGACAGTTTTAAACAAAATGACGACATGTTGTTAATTTCGCGACCAGTAGGCCTCAAAATTGGCAGCCTGATACGATAGAAAGACTTATTTATTTCGTAGATGTGGAATTTAAACGCAATAAATAGCAGACTTCATAAAATAAGAGATATCCGTGAGAGACCGGCGGTTACCGGTGATAATTGCTCGTTTGCGAGAACGGAGCAGTCCAATGTTGAGGGCATAGAGGAAATGTGAATTTCCCCTAACCCCGAGAGATGGACTGCTTTGTTCTCGCAAACGTGCAGTTATCGCCAGTAACCGCCGATCTCTCACGGATATCTCTTGCTTATTTTATGAAGTCTGCTGTTTATTGCGTTTAAATTCCACATCTACGAAATAAATAAGTCTTTTTATCGTATCAGGCTACCAATTTTGAGGCCTACTGGTCACGAAATTAACAACAAGTAATCATTTTGTTTAAAACTGCAAGCTTTTAACTGAAACACGGATTCTTTCATTTTGCTCATCAACTAAAATCAACAAAAGACAAAGGCTTTAGCCAGCCTACAATGCACTATTGCAGCGCGACCCAGCATAGTTTGCACGTCAGCAATGATAAACGACGTGCACCGAAATTGCAGTCTAGTTTGTATTCAATTGTTATCCGACTGCATCCTGGGAGCGTTAAGCAGTCAGAGAGCCAACCAGTCGCCTGGCCTTTTCTTATGTTGTATGGCTTTAGCTACACAGATGCATTCAAAGTAGCAAAATGTTGTATGCAGGAAAGCCAATGCAGTTATCAATATAATCAGGTATCAATCCTTACACAACCAAGTATCTTTAAAAGGCCTACAACATTTATTTATTTTATGAAGTGTGCTGTTTATTGGGATAAATTCCTGGAAATAAATTCGTAACTGTAAAGTTTGTTATTAACGATAAAGGTATTTTTTCTACAGATTTTAGTAACTTGTTTGCTGTATGCTGAAAAGAGACGTGGGATGCCACCATCTGGAGTTGTGTTCATATTTTGGCTTCTTCGTTCATTGGTTGGTGCTGTCATTTATTGGATAAAAATTAAGGCGCTTAATGAGGTAATAACTTCATTATTCTGATAAAGACTAATTTTGTTTTTGTTGCAAGAGTTACTAAAAATTAATTTTGCCACCATAATTTGCAGACGGTGACACTGGATCTGTTTTCATTCGATGTTCACATGATCATGTTTCCACTCATCTTAGGCGAAATGATTCTTACCTCGTTTTCTGATTACGTAATATTATTAAAATTGGACAAGAAAGAAAAGGTACGTGGGAATTGGTCTTGTCATTGTTTTCTCAAAGGTTGTGTATTTCCATGGTGAGTTGTAAGATTGTAGGTTCACAGGTTCAGGTAATCTGTGAACGCCTTACCTTTGCCAATAACCTTTTGAATGGACCTGTGTCGCTGTGTCTAATGTTTTAAAAATTGACTTTTCATTCAGTTAGTTTTCACATCTCTTTCTTTTTAAATATATTTTCAAAAATTAACTTGCCACAATGGCTAGAGACAGCCTCGCTAGGGAATTTTAGGATTGTTTTACATGCTGAAAATGACATGGTTCCAAGTACATTGATGACAGTTTAAAACCTTCTTTAGACTTCTGGAAGCATTCCAAGAATTCTGAGCTCCCTAGGAATCACATGTGTTTGTGTGGGGTGGATTCATGTTAAAAAGGGATAAAGTTGGACCATCAACAAGTTACCGAAAACAACGATTTTTGAAATTTTCAAAGCTACGGAGCTGCGCTTCTTAGCAATTGGTGAGGAAGATCAACGTTGGCATGAACGGAATCCAGTTGACATGGCTGTGATCACTACTGACACCACTTGCTAAGGAAAACGTGCATCAGCAGTTTAATAATCTTGAATAATCGTCGTTATCATGCACTGTGTAACTGATCCAACTTTATCCTTTTCTACTCCCTTTGAATGTCAGTCTCAGCAACTGAAGTCAGTCGATCGCACTATCTACTCGACCATCCCACTTGTTCATTTATTAATAAATAGACACAAGTCGCTGTACATAATCTATGTACGTCCCTATGTACGTCGGGTGTAAGCCATCAGCTAAACTTGCACACTAAAAACAACACGGTACAGTTTTATGCTAGATTTATTCAGCATGTAGCTAGCTTTGTGCTCCTACGTTTCATTGGAATGATGTGATCCAGATTCGAATGCATGATCTATTCTATCACCAGATCACTGTCAAACCACCTTTACCAATGTGGTACAGTGAACGAGATGGAGCCAAAGATGGCTTACTGTAGTGTGTTATTTCTATAGTGTATGATCGACTTACTTATTAAAAGTCTTTTGCGTCAACAGACGACTTATGGAGCATGGACGAAGCACTAAGTTCGTACACGCACCGCAATCGTTGTGAGAGACTGCAAACAACGTGAGCAGCCCAGTGGTGAGAGTGGTTAGACCGGTTCTCAAAAATGCAATGGTATCAAATACCGTGCATTGTTAAAATACCGGTATTGTTTTATTATGTAAAAAGGCGCTAAAGTTTTAACAATAGTTCATTCAGTCCTTGTGTTGTGGTGCTCAAAGAAGTGCAACAATCAGTTAAAGATCAACAATGGCAAAATTGGTGACTTTGATGCTACACCAACGTTTGTTTACATTTGCATTTCTACTTGAATAGCATGTTAGATACACATTTTGGAAGATGGTTTTATATCAAATATGTCGTGAACATGCGTTAAGCTTAAATCAGATAGGAATCTTCCATTACACCTATCGCAACAAAACACATTTTTCAATATAACTTGTTGTTATTTAAAAATCGGTTGTTGGCACCACAGCACTGTAATACCAGATACCGCCTCGTTCATAAGTACCGGAGAAAACTGAGTACCGGGGTACTAAGCTTGGCACCAGCTCAAAAATTTCTGGTACCGCCCAAAACTACTTTGGATCGAATCTCACAACTGCCTAACGTACATATGGAAAAAAATTATTACAAAGTTGTCTGATGATACAAAATCAGTCTTTAAAAAAAATCTCATAATATGTACCTTAGGTGTTCATAGGATTCGATCCGGCACACACTTGGTTGGCAGCCGACCACCTAACCACTGCCCGGTACTTGTTCAGGATGTTGGGGATCTCCAGGGACCCAACACGCCATTTGCAGTGTGTGTTGAGACTTACTTATTTTTCTCTCTGAATAGTAGCATGCTCTAAAAGTTGCCTGTTGATGCTAAAGAGATTTTATCAAAAGCTTGCTGCCCCTCGCTCACAAGGGTATTATTATCAAAAGTTACCTGTCCCTTGCTGCACAAGG
>JAHWFP010184582.1:13164-35553 GCA_023313725.1 Lithobius niger | reverse complement strand
ACCCAGATATGGAGGTAATACCGCCAAACTATTATGTACGTTAAGAAATCAAGTAAGCAATCAACAGCTAACGTTTGTGGGACATCTACATACATAGTTTCCATAGCTTCTTTATCCAAATCACCATTTCTAGGGTCCATGACCCCGTGATCCAGCCAAAAACCTCACCCAGATATCCCGCCAAACTCTAGTACGTACCTTAAAAAATCAAGTCCGCCATCAACAGCTAACGTTTGTGGGACATTTGTGTATCTGGCTTCCACAGCTTCTTTTGGCAAATCATAATTTCCAGGGCCTATAAGGAGGACGAGAATCAGTCCCAGACAAACAGCAACCAGGCTCGTTGATGTAAAGTAAACCAAAGTCCTGAGACAAATTCTTCCAAACAGTTTCAAACTTAGAGAACCCAAAGATGAAATAACGCTGCACAGAAACAATGGGATAGTGATGACTTGGAGGCACCTCACAAACAGGTCTCCCACGAAGTTTACATACATAACCTCTCGTTCGGTGTAAGGGTCTGAATTAAAACGAAGAACACTTCCTATTATAATAGCCAGTATAATGGCTATAATCATGGTAAGGACTAGCCAGTTGTGTTTGGTTATCTTGAAACATTTGATTGCTGCACTGGCAGTCAGTTCCTGACAGCCTTTTGATCTGAAAAGCAAATTTAAAGGGATTACGTCTTCTGAAACAAAGTAAGCAGGAATACCTTCACAGTCCACTGAATACTGATTGAAGAATGGCATGACGTCATTTCGTTGCGGGTTAGGTAAACATGCGTGCAAGATGGCGGGATCTGCAGCTAAATCGTCAATCTGGCCAGATCTAGCAGCGTCAATACATCTTCTAAATCTTACGCAAGTTGTATTTGAAGAGAAAACATGCAAAACAAGTTAAATGGAAAATTTACCTTTTTGCGGAGAAGCGAAATTCCTACCCAAGCAAAAGTAGCATAGCTTACAAAGATTTTGATTGTTCAGAAATGTACCTCTAGGACAAATGATTACAAAAAAGCAAAAATTTCTTATTTTTGAAAAAATGATAGGCTCTTAATCGGTGTGACGAATGGATTTAACTTATTTTGAAAAAAACACTTTTTTTAAAGTCCAATAGACACCTATTATAAAATACTCAAATCTGAACCAAGAGTGAGACAAGTGATGTCACAGGGAAACTTGTTCAGAATTACTTGCACAGCCCAGAAATGCAATAAAATATTTTTCGGTCTTTGCATTTTTTTTTGTGGGTAGTTCAACAGGGTTATTCATTTTTTTTTCTAAGTCAATACGACTATGGAGAGTTAGAAGAGTGGTGTCAAAGAGCAAGTTGCTTAGAATCACTGGCACTGGCCAGAAATGTAATAATATAATTTTCGACTTTTGCGTGGTTTTGGGTTAAGTCCAACAGGTTCATTCATCTTTTTTCTAAGCCTTAGGATTTTACTTTGTTTGTTCAAAACGTTGCTTGTAATTTAACTTGATTTGTACGAATCAAGAATTTTGCTTGGTCTGCAACAGGCAAGTTTTCACTTTTTTTTCCCACAGATAGAAATGTGTGTAGTTTCCATCCTACAATAAATGTACAGAAAGCCACAACTCAATTTTTTTCAAAAATGTGATTTAAGTTGTTTTACTCGCATGCTCTGCATTTATGTTTCACATACTATTTGTAAACATTTAAATTTCAAAGTTCTATGAGATTTTTCGTGCAATTCCTCTGTGTCTCCTAATCGAAAGTTATTTCACAATCGAAACTGAACTCCAAATAAATCCAACGCCTGGTGACTCTCGCCAGGAATTAAATTCGTTGCATGACGAATTCCATTTTTCCCGTGCTCAGAAAAGGCTGAATGTTTGAAATAGGTCAATTCGATCCAATACCCACTTAAGGTGCCTGTTAAATTTTACACTACCCTGGCTGATAACGTTCCAAGGCTCTGCTTTCGAATGTCTGAAGGAAAAATCTCTTTTTTAACTTTAAAAAATCAAACAGTGTAACAGGCAAAACAAGTTCCGTAACAAGTTAAAACCGGAGTAAAAAAATAAAACTAAAGCTATTTACAATATATACAATTAATCCAGAGCCACGCCCATGTATGGCGTTCCAGGGCGGTTACAAATGTGATAATCACGTAACTGTAATTTATTTTTAAATTCCTAGCAAATAAACTTCATTTAAAGTGGCGAATGAATATCAACACTGATTTTCAAAACTTTTTACGTTCCTTACATTGCCTCACTTGTTCACGCCCCCTTAAATTTTAGCGTCCATCCCGAATAAAACAAAGAGGCGAGTTCAAAGTGTACCTTGTCATAGTTTTCGTTCAGACGATGGGTGCCAATGCCCGAAGATGTGGCAATAAGTGGCTTTACATTAGCCCCCATCCTTCTATACTGCAGCTTCATTCATGTTACCGACATGTTCGTTTTTCTGCCACCCAACTCTATAAGCAGTTACAACTACACCCAACTTGTGATTACCCAAATGTCTCTTTGCTTCCAAAGAGCCAATCATACACAGGTACAGTACGTACCCAAGACTTTATTCTTCTGAACGTGAAATATTTGCAACAGTTCACAGTGTGGTTGCAGGCATATAGTATAGTTAAAATCACTTCACGTTTCAGCTAGCCACCATAGTAGTTGGTCGTGACGTGCACGCCCATTCTGCTCGGAAAACATTCTTCCCCTTGAAATAGTTTCCACGGTTGGGTTTTAAGATACCTTTACAAGTGCATAAACACAGGTCGAAGTTAATCCAGTATCCACGAATATCCTTCACTCTTGAACACACTTTTGTACCAAACAACCTGTTTGCACAGAAAGGATTCTAATCATACCTTCTGCATAAACACAGGTTGAAGTTAATCCAGTATCCAGAAATAGCCTTCACTCTAAACATACTTTTGTACCGGAGAACCTCTTCGTACCGAAGGGAATCCTAATCGTACCATATGCATAAGTACAGGTCAAAGTATCCAGGAACAGCCTTACTCTTAAACACACTTTTGTATCAGAGACCACGTTCGTGCCAAGGGAAATCCTAATCATACCATCTGCATGAACACTGGTCGAAATTAATATGTATACAGAAATAGCTTTCACTCTTAAACACAGTTTTGTACCAGAGCCCTTGTTTGTGCCAAAGGGAATCCTAGTCATAATGACACAAGTCGAAGTCATAAACACAAGTCGAAGTATCCAGTAGCCAGTATACAGGAATGGCCTTCAACTCTTAAACACACTTTTGTACAACAGAACCTGTTCGTACCAAAGGGAATCCTAATCATACCATCTGCATAAAGACAGGTCGAAGTTAAAACGTATCCAGGAATAGCCTTCATTCTTAAACACAGTTTTGCACCGGAGACCATGTTCGTGCCAAAGGGAATCCTAGTAATATTATCTGCATAAACACAAGTCGAAGTATCCAGTATCCAGTATCCATGAATGGCCTTCACTCTTAAACACACTTTTGTACAAGAGGGACCTGTTCGTACCAAAGGGAATCCTAATCATACCATCTGCATAAGTACAGGTCGTAGTTAATACGTATCCAGGAATAGCCTTCATTCTTAAACACAGTTTTGTGCCAGAGACCATGTTCGTGCCAAAGGGAATACTTGTCATATCATCTGCATAAACACAAGTCGAAGTATCCAGTATCCAGGAATGGCCTTCACTCTTAAACACACTTTTGTACAAGAGGGACCTGTTCGTACCAAAGGGAATCCTAATCATACCATCAACATAAGTACAGGTCGTAGTTAATACGTATCCAGGAATAGCCTTCACTCTTAAACACAGTTTTGTACCAGAGATCATGTTCGTGCCAAAGGGAATCCTAACCATACCATCTGCATAAACACGAGTCAAGGTTAATCTGGCCCAGGAATATATAGCCTTCATTCTTATACACTTTTATACCAAAGAACCTGTTCGCCCTGAAGGGAATCCTGATCATACCATCTACTTAGAGACTTTCCACACACATTGTAATGTTGTTTGGAAAGTATGTCTGAAAACTGTAAACTCTTATTAAATTTAAAGCCTACATACAAAACTAAAACAAAAACGTCCCTAAACACAAGCAACCGTAATCCGAACACATAGGCCTTTAACTAAATGTTTTCCACGTCGTGCGCTGTAAAAACATGCGTTTTATTATAACATATTTCAGACACACCTAGAAAAAGTTTTCAGAAGTTTTTTTGAGGAAAAACACATTTAAGCTCTTACAAATAGCAAATAAGCTAAAAGAAACTTCTCGAAACATTAGCATTTATGTTGTGTTGCAGACGTGAAATGCATTTAAAATAAAACATTAGCAATACTTAGCAAAGTTCAGTTTGCAACACGTCATAAACACTTGCTTGAAACACATACATGTGTAGCAACTAAAGTATTTAAAATAAAACCGTAATGTTTTATCTTAACACAGTTGTGTTTATTTTACGACACGTGATAAACGCAAAGCATTTTTGCCAAACACTATTTTTAAAAACATAAACACTACTGCGTTGTTTTAAACACTTCCCTCGCTGTACGTGTTTTAAGCGTGTGTTTATAAAGGGTTGCAAATTAAACGCTAGTGTTTTGCTTTAAAACGCAGTTTACGTCTGCAAGATATACAATATACACGGTAAGCTTTTGAGAGGTTTCTACTCAGGCCATGCTATTTGCAGAAAGCTTTTACGTGTCAAAAACGTCTATAAATGTTTTTTACGTGTGATGATATTTTAAAACACCTGTCTTTTTTTTTTTAATAAACACCTTTTCGACATACGTAGAAAACGTTTTTAAAGATATTTTTATGATTTATAAGTAACGTGGGCTGAGAAGAAACGTCGTGTTGCTGGATGTAATGCATCTGCCGACGAACGTATAATGTTCATTTAAGAAGAATGTTTTGGTGTTTACAGTTTTTCTCGTTCCCAGTTACATAAACATATTTTTTAAAAGAAGGAACGTATTACTGCCACGGAACTAATTATACCCAACTGACCAATAACCTGTAGCCTAAACATTAGATCTAACACCAGATCTAACAAACAAAACGTGAGAAACCCAACCGTTAGTTGATGCGCAGTAGTGTAACTACAGTAGGGGGGCAAAAACTATCCTGACTATCCTGAAGACTATTTTAAACAGTAAGAGATTTACAAACTCCAAATTTTGCTTAAAATTACCAACATTTCTAACAAAGCAAAAAATAAGTATTTACAGGAGCTAATGACATGTACCACGTACGTACACTCCTGGTATTTAGTATGAAAGTGAAAGATTTACATTTCACATTTTTTTATGCATGTAATGCATTCAGCAAAACTGATTTTATAAAAATGTTTCCAACGGCGTGCCGTTTACGAGGGCAGAAAATGCCGGAAAATAGCAAAAATGCGTCAGCTTCAACTTGCTGAGGGAGGCCACAGCGCTCCTCCAGAACCCCTAGCTGTTATTGGATTCTCCCTCCACACCATTCGGCTAAATGGCTAGTGTTGCCTCCTCAGTACAAAACCCTAGTTACGCCACTGTTGATGCGTGTTAAGCAGAGAAGGTGTCAATGTTCATTTCGTCATTTCTTCATACACATACACAAACGAGTAAGTCATCTTTTGGAAATTCCCACCATTTTCTAATGTCCAACATTATCGACAATACTTACTTCTTGGAATCCTCTACTAGGTTTTCTTCTTCCATCTTCAAGTGAAGCTATGAAATAATACCAGTTAAGAGGTTACTATTGTTCCCATTGTCACCGCATCGTTTACACCTATTTCCTTTTTGGTTTCGGTTATCAATGTATTTAGGCCTAGGCGTTGCAAGAAAACAAATAAACGCATTTTGCATGGAATTAGTTTAGAGGTCCGAAGCGGACGAAGCTAGTCTCACTTCTGGATAAAAAATAAGGCTTCGTCATTGTTATTACCGTACAATACTTTCGTCGTTTCCATTCTTGGAATTCTCGTGTACATCTCGTAACTGGATATTTGCAACAATAACCACAGTAAGTGCAGTGGTATTATTAAAGGTGGTAGCCTTTATTGTAGGACCTTAGGGCTTCGGGCAGATGAACAGGAGTGGTTAACGCTCGTTTACCCTTTGAAACCCTTTACTGTAACGTTTGACCTCAACCTCTCACATTAAAGCCAAAATTTTGACGCTTAATATATCCGCCATATGTGAATATCCTTCAACTAAATTTGGTATACTATATGTAAGCTTTGTCGGATTTGGTCAACAAGCATGGCAAAATTAATTAAAATCCGCTGAAACAAATCGGAGACCTGGACCTAAGCTGCAACCATGAAATTAGTTTTTAGTGTGTTCTTGTTGCCACGACGCGTTTATACTATACACTCTCTCGAGATGAAGCTATCTTTACATTATAAACCAAAGTCTCATAGCAGAAATGAAGCAACCGCAACGACGACCCCCGGAAGGGGAACAATGAAAACGTGCGAGTGTGTCAATTCTTTGGCTTCAAGGTGAAACTGGGACGTTGTTGCCCTGAAAAGAAGTTGAAATTTGCACATTGTTACCTCGACTAACAATTTGCTCTTCGCGGTCATCGCAAAGGCATGTCTTAAATAACGTCATTACAGTTATTTTTCGCCCGATAATGGGAGTGGGGAAGGGCCAGAACGGGGAATGCCCGTTGGTGGGGCAGTGCTTATGTTAAAGCCACTATTTGATTACGATACTGATTGCGGAGGGAGAGGATTGACGGAAAGGGGGAGTGTTACACAAAGAAAAATTTACTGTTGCAGTGAACGATCAGGCAGCACCGAGAAAATACTGGGAAACTGGGAAACAACCACGGGTCGAACAGATCCCCGGGCGAGGCCGGGTACGATGCTAGTTTGTCCTATAAAGCTGGTTCTTAGCTCATTAACAGGTATTGCTCTGTCGATGTGCTCTTTTCATACGGTCTTTTATAATTGGTCAAGTGGTTCAGGGATCAGTGAGCTCTAAACGACCAGATGGATTATTTTACATTGTTTTACACATGTTGTTATCATGCAGCAATTCCAATCGGCAAACGCCAACTGCAAGACGTAAACTCAAGATTAAAGGGACTGTTTCCAGATAAAGATCGAAAACATTAAAACAAGCTAATCTATACTTCATGGCATGCCAAAGTAATACGAATTGGAAAACAAAATCTAACTTGTTTGATGCTGAAGGTAAGGTTTAACTAATCCGAAGTCAAAACAGCAAAGGTACATATAAGCTAACCTGTTTGGTTCCAGATATTGCAGGGTTGCTGTATTGTTTAGTCAACGTGAAACTTTGCTGCTGTAGCCAACCATTATACACGTAAATACAATTAAAGCCATAGCCCAAATTTCAAAACTTTTCATGCCCCCAAAAAGGAAAGATAATGTAAGGCTACACACTCGGCTACTTTCTTGGCTACATTTTTTCAGTGTTCTTCAGTCACATCGTTATTTTCCGTTCATCACGCTATACTGACGATACATATATAATTTTTCAAGATTTCAAGCACTTTTCCAGGCATACAATTTCATTATTACTTTCCAGTACATTTCCGGGTTTTCAAGTACTCACACGAACCCTGAATTACCTGTAAGAGCAGTGCCAAGCACACTAAGACAATTAGTTTTTAAACATTTTCCAGCGATGTCGCTTAGCCAAATACAATGCACCAATCATTAGCTGAGCGATCGTGTGCTAAAATAAAAATGGTAAATCATTTGACTAAAACAGTAAGGTTTCACGTGGAATAAACAGTACAGCAACACTGCAGTATCTGAAACCTTACGGGAAAATTTATTTGTGTTCCTTTGCTCTTTTGACTTCTAATCAGTTAAACCATAGATTACCGTTCACTTCTTCCCGTCCTACGTGGACCCCTAGTGGTAGTTGCGGCTACTATTACCTCTGACAATGCTTTGCCTTCGAAGCAGAACGATGGCAAAGCATTATTAGAGGTATTAGTAGCCGCAACTACCACTAGAGGTCTGCGTAGGACGGGAAGAAGTGAGGCGGTATATCTAGTTACCTTTATAATCTATGGTTAAACCTTACCTTAACGGCGCCGATTCACCATTCCGATAGCGCTGCCCACATTCTAAACACTGCATCCACGTTCCAGCTTCTCCATCATCCAATAGGCTGATGTGGGTCACGTGATCTAGTTTTAGTTATGAAAATTCTAGGTGCTGCAGCGAAATGTTATTCCTTTTTTTTAAATATACTGCTATTTTCTTTATATTGCTCGAAGATTCTATGGTGCTCCATCTAGGAGTTGAAAAAATGAAAAGGCGCCTTTAAGCATCAAACAAGTTAGTTTTGTTTTTCAATTAGTAAAGACCTTTACTGTGAGGTTTGATCTAGGTTTCCCATGTTAATGTCGAAAATTCAATGCCTAATTTCTCCGCTGTGTTTCTGTATTTTCCACTCAGATTTCGTATATAAGCGTCGTTGGACTTGGTGAACATGTGTACCAACTTATTAATTTCCAATTTTTCACGTCGGGGGTCTGGACTTGACCTGGAATAGTGAGTTTCATTTTTGACTTATGTGGTGGTGGTGGACTTCTTGTTTGGACACGTTTATGCAATGGCCTCTACAGACTAAACCATTTGTCCTAGAAAACCCATTCCGCATATGTGCTCTTTATAGAAATAAAAATTGAAATTGGTCGTGCCATTCCAGAGTTCAAAGGGTTTAAAGGGTTTAACGAGCGTTAACCACTCCTGGTCATCTGCCCAAAGCCCTAAGGCCCTATGTCTGCAACAGCCAGATTCCCAGGCGGTCACCCAGAGTTGCAGGGCCCCGAACAATCAATTTTATTGTTTTACATTGTTTTCAACATTGTTGTTATGCAACAATTCCAATCAGCAAATGCCATCCGCAAGGTGTAGACTGAAGATCGAACAAATGCTAAGACTGCTGTGAGGTAACAATTCACACGCAATTTGAGAAAACGTAAAGAGTAAGTATCCTTATTACAAATCAGTTTATTCAGTTTACTGTATAGAGAAGCGTCAAGTGACGTCATATTGGCTACAAGAGAGATAGCTGCAAGGAGCACTGGATTAAAATGGAGGGTTAAACAACGGCACTTCTAGTCAAGGCAGTGCTTTGAGAGCGGATTTTGTAGCCTTAAAAAACCGTCAAAATAAAGATTCCACTTGCTTTAAAATGTTGGCATCTGCCAACAAATCGACAAAAATCGAGCGTTATATGCCTAAGAAATCTACTCTCAACAGCATTGTCTTCAGTAAGACGCCCTTCTTTTCCCCCTCCTGGACCAGTGACCCTTGCAGCTATCCCAGTAACTGACTCCAGCATAGAGTTATATACAATAATATCGTTGTGTCTCTGCTCTATACAGCATAGGGTGTGTACAGTGTGTTAGGATGTATATAATGTGCTTTGTGTTGAGGATTAGTTTAGGTTAAGAATATAGAATGAGCGCATCATGTACGGTCAATAAGCTCACGTAAGAAATAAATTCAAACTAGTTGTGCCCCGGCGTTACATACGCCGGTCCAGCTGAGTCAGCTCGGCTCTAATAGTCAGCATTATTGAAGCAATAGTGTTTGTTTCTAATTGTTAGAGGGCATATCCGTTCTCATTGTCGGCCGCTCGCCCTTTTTCTTTGCTACCGTGGCAAGAATGAGCCCGCTTGCCTTCTTACTGAATGTTGAAGCTTCGTTTATTTAAATCCTGATCCCTAACAATCCCTTATCATTCAGTACCTTCCTAAACGACCGAACAGAGCGAACAGAACGCACCACTGTTAGAGACAGTTTGGCTCCAAACTTGACGTCGCGCGTACGCAGTGATGTTGCATCGGCCGTTCAGTGCCTTCCGAAACTGCAATCACAGCTCAGCAAAATCAACAAGCTCAACAGAGCAATCGTTACGTCGTACCTTTAACGTGACCAGACGTGGCTGATTGATTAAACTAGGCTAGGCTAGTGGATGTAACCAGGCACGAGCAATGCCAAATTGCAAACCATCTCGGGGAGATGGTTTGGAGTGGTTACCAGTGGTGGAGCTTTTGAGCATGCGTGAGGTCCCGGAGACACATTCATCGCTGACGAACGTTGACGTAAGCAAGCCACATCAATACGACTATAGTAGGGAATGAGCTGAACTGTCACTAACAGTGGTGCGTTTGGTTCGTTCTGTTCGGTGCTTTAGGAAGGTACTGATTAAGTCTGCTCCTAAGCGAAATATCTAGACACACGCTAGTGTGTCACGGCAAGTTAGGCAAGAAACATCACAACAAACATTACATCAGTTCAATTGTCGAGGTTGTAAACCATTGTAGCGCGGCGCCATAACGTCAGTGTCTTATATCTTGAAGCATAGTTGGGCACATTTCAGGTTCTTGGGGAAAAATAATGATGCGGCACAAAGCTTAAATTGTGTTGAAATCAAGAGCAATGACCTACCTGACAAAAATTAATTCGTGTAGGAATGCCAGGTAAGCTGCTGTCAATGCAAAAACTGACCCTCAGTAACGTTGAAAATGTTTTACTAGTTACTAGCTAGCTACTAGTCTGCTCATCCCCATGTTATCGGGTGATTATTCATCAATACCGAGATAACGGGAAGGCTTTCAGCCATGAAATTGGATGAATGGGTGCAGTACAATACGAACTGCGTATCTTTTATGGTTTGAAGCCTAGGGGCGTAACGGGGATGGCGTGGGAGGGCGCGTAAGTACGAAAATACTGTTATAACCATTGTTAGTATTGTCGGCATCGTCTCTCATTGGACGGCCAAAGTTCGGACAATGACAACGTGTATACTGACGTGCGTGCCTAGACACACCGTAGTGTATCACGATAAATCTAAACAACGTTGCCAAAGAAATTGCGTTCATGTCCAATTCACGAAAAATAAACCAACTGTAAAAACAAAGCAAAATAAACAAAGCCAAAAAATGGTAAAGAGGCCACCAAGTTGAGAGTGGTTCGGCCCTTCAAAGGAGTGATATCAATGCACCAAAACTAACTAAATAAAAACAAATTACAACAAAATTAAAACCAAACAAAAAAAACTATAAAGAGGTGACTAAGTTGAGAATGGTTCGGCCTATAAGCCAAAGGTAGTAGCAAAGTGTTGAAAACCAATTTCTTGTTGACGTGGCACTTTACTACAAATCTGCACGGTAGTGGAGTTGAGTAAATACACCATTTAAAAAAAAAGGAGTGATATCATATCAAAAACCAAACTATTAAAAGGGGGCCGCCAAGTTACGAATGGTTTGGCCCTTCAAAGGAGCGATATCAACACACCAAAACATTCGCCAACTTAATCGCACCGAATAATACTTTGAACGTTAAATGAAAACTTGAACATTGCTACCGAAAGTAGCAATGTTCTAGTTTTCATTTAACCTTCGACTATTAATCTTGACTGTGCTACTGATTTAGACGTTAGTCATGTCAGTGCCACATTGGTAAATGATCTATGCCTCTTTAACACCTCCCTTAGCAAAAACGCTAAAGCAAACTCAACCTAACCACCATTAATCAAAGATTACTGTGTGGAAATCTGATTCTCACCTATCAGATCATTAACAATCATCTTCACTCCCGTCTTGCTCCTAACCTGACCAGAGGTCATGACCTACAGTCTGCATGGTGGTCTCTCAAGTGCTAACGTAGAGCACTGTCTTTTTTTGTGTGTGTGTGCTTTTCACAGAATGCGTAGGCTGGCGGAAAGACCTTTCCACTTTTGTTGTCTGCTTTTTCCATAAACAGTTTACTCTGGTCACAGCTGGGCTTCTTTCTGTCTGGAGTAAAGTGATCCTCGTTTTTTAGGATTTTGGGGTTGGGTGAGTGCTTTACGAAGGCTTACATTCTGCGCCGTCCACCTTTCTACTCTGTTTTAAGCCAAAAAAAAAAAAAAGATAAAAGAATAACAACACACTTGTAACATGCTTTTTCTTCGTCGTCAAGATTACGCCCTGTATAGAGCCCTTTTTCCCTTCATCATCAAGATTACGCCCTGTAAAATTTGCTGGAATACAGCAGCTAGTTTGTCACTAAATACTCAGCTACACTCATGGATTCTGATTGAAATTAATACATAGAACAAAATGTTATCAGACAAATTAATGTGTGTCAGTGATTTTCCCTTTACCAGCTGGATTCAGTGCAATAATTCAGCATCTGCATTTAGTCATCATAAACTGTTAATTCTGTTTGTTACTTCCATTGGCAAATCTGTTGGTAACTCTGGTTGGATCAGTGGGTTACTCAGGCTCAGCAGGTTAACTGTGATTTTAGATGAGCTGGTCACTGGGTTACAAAATCAAATGGTGGCCATCTGTGGCTTACTGTGTTCTGTTAACTGCTCGAGCGTATGCATCTTGGATCCCGCCAATGTTGGAGACTGTCCATTATTAGAAATCCTTCCCAATCCTTCATTCCCGATATAGTGAATTTTGCAGTATGGAATGCGTATAGCATAAAATAATTTTAAAACTGTCGTCCAGGGCCAGATTATCCAATGGAAGGTGTGTGCAGTTGCCCAGAGCAAGGATGCTTCCATATATATTTCATATGGTTAGGCAATGCTATGCTAAGAGCTTGGGGCAGGGACAGTTCCAGTCGCGAGTGGCGCTCCGATCAAGATCGGTCGAGCTCGTCGGTGCATTAGCATTGAATTCAATGGGCATGATGTGATACGGTCTCGTTTCGAGACGTTGTTACGGCTACGTAAAGCTAATAAAATAATTTTAACAATGAAGAAAGATAATTTATGGTTCCTCTCATAAAGTAGTGAAGTGAGAAAATGTTTACTCCATTAGAAGTATTTTTAAAAACGATTTGAAAACAAGGTTCGCAACGCAACGCGTCATTCGCATTCTCGCTTACTGGTTGCTAGGCAACAACAAGTAACGCAGGCAAGCCATCCAAATTCAGCTGCCCAAAAGCCAAACAAACAAAATAATTGTGAAATATTGAATTAAACACGTTTAATTTTTTTAATTAGTATAAATAAAGCAAAAATAAGAAGAGTTTAGCCGCACGTGTCTAAAATTAACCACATAACTCCACGAAAAACTGTTCGACTACGCAAACTGTTAAATCGACAGTTGCCGTCTCGTGATTTCGGCAGTTCTATTACTTTCAACAATCAAATCATGGCGAGGCGAAAACTGGTCACAGTTAAATTAACACGTGTCCGCCTGAAGCGGGTGTAAATCTAGGATTAACAAAAAACGTAGTTAATACATTGACAGTGTTTGTCAGATGCGTGCATGCATTCCAATGCTACCGCTAGTTTGTGGACATACATAGAACCAAATAGAACTAACCGGTGCAAAGTGAGGCTCCAAATCAACGTCTTTTTTGTCAACTCCAGATTATTTCGTGAGATATCTCGTATCCAGACGTTAAGCCTTTAGTGTTGCAAGAATCTTCTTCAAAGGAATTTGTTCTGTTGACAAACGTTTTGAATCCTAGCACGAAACAAGCAATCGGCGTAGCCTTTCCCTTATCACCGCAATACTAATTCGGCGCCGCCGCTAACTTTAACTTGCTGCTGGCGCCATCGTGTGAGCGGAACTGGCGGAGCCCCCGGCAGTAGCATTGCAAACAGAGCATATTGCCAAACCATATGAAATATATATGGAAGCATCCTTGCCCAGAGCCTCCGCTCCAGATGGAGCCTCAAAAGGGCATCCAGTAGAGTTGATGCTTTGCTAAGACGCCACACGAAAAAAGCATTAAGCCCTCTCCAGACAGAACAAAATTTCGTGCGAAGCTATGCGTAACTACGTGCCTACAAGGTCAACATTGCAGCAATCGTGTGGTTGGTGTTGCGTTAAGGACCAATATTGAAGTCTTTTTTACACCATACTACGACGGCGTGCAGCCGCGAGCAGCCAATCTGGTTAGGGCTTTACTTTCTGGCCAATCATTTCCTAAGGGCATCAAACATACACGAATCTGGTCGTGTTGTCGTACTGTAGCTTAATGTGTTGGCAGTATTGTTAATCATGAAGGCAGCACAATTTTTGCAATAATATAGGCCTACCTTATTTTTTATTTTATTTTAAACGTTGTGTCTTTTGTTTTGGAAATATGTGTTGCTCGAGAAATGTGCTTTCTGCCTCCGGAATGTAAATATCATATCAAAAACCAAAACTGGTAAAAAGGACTGCCAAGTTTCGAATGGTGCGGCCCTTCAAAGGAGTGATATCAACACACCAAAACATTCGCCATGTTATTCGCACTGAATAATAGTTCGAAGGTTAAATGAAAACTAGAACCTCGCTACTTTCGGTAGCAACTTTCGGTAGTTACATTCAACGTCTAAAATATTATGCGGTACGATTAACTTGGCAAATGTTTTGGTGTGTTGATATCACTCCTTTGAAGGGCCGAACGATTCGGAACTTGGCAGTCCTTTTTACCAGTTTTGGTTTTTGATATCACTTTTTTTTTAATTGTGTATTAGGCTCAACTCAACTAGCCTGCAGATGTGTAATAAAGTGCTACGTCAACAACAGCTTGAGCGGTAATTTTTCTAATATTTTAATTTCATATTTCACTCCTTTGAGAGGCTGAACCATTCTCAACTTAGTCGATTCTTTTATCATGTTTTTTTTTTAATATTATTATTATTATTTTACTTCATATCACTCCTTTCTCCATTCTCAACTTGGTGGCCTCTTTACCAGTTTTTGGCTTTATTTTGGCACTTTGTTTCGTTTTCATGAATTGGACATAGACACATTTTCTTTAGCAAAGTTGTTTAGATTTGTGACGACACACTAATGTGAGTCTAGATACGCACGTCAGTATACTGTACACGTTGTAATTGTCTGAAATTTGGCCATCCAATCAGAGACGATACCGACAATACTAACAATGGGTAAAACTACTCTTTTGTACTTTCGCACCATCCCACGTCATTCCTGTTACACCCCCAGGCTGTAAACCAGAAAAGGTATGCAGTTCGTATCGTACTACAGCCCTTCGTCAAATTTCATAGCTGGAAGCCTTCCCACTATCTCGGTATCGGTGAATGATCACCCTATGGGAATTAACATGGGGATGATCGGATTAGAAGAAGAAAAATTAGAAGAAACTATTAATACATTTTCAAAGTTATTGAAGGTCAAATTTTGCATTGAAAGCCACTTAGCTAACATTCCTAAACAAGTTAAATTTTGTCAGGTGGGTCATTGCTCTCTAATTTCAGCGCTTGTGCCGCATTATTAGTTTTCCCCAAGTACCTGAAATGTGCCAAACTATGCTTCAGAATATTAGACACCGACGGTATGGCTTGGCGCTGCAATGGTTTACAATCTTGAAAATTGAATTGATGTGACGTTTGTTACCTAACTTGGCGCGACACACTAGCGTGTGTCTAACACCTGACCACAATTAGCTATCCGTTCTCTGACTTCATGTGCATACTTGTTTGTTGGTGAATTGTGGCTAATTATCTAACCAGCAGCAAGCTTGCAACAATAAATGTCTAGCGAAACGAAACATAGCCAATGGATTTCGAGTGAACTAAGTTTTAATCATATCAAAAACCAAAACTGGTAAAAGGGACCGCCAAGTTTCGAATGGTTCGGCCCTTCAAAGCAGTGACATCAACATACCAAAACATTCGCCAAGTTAATCGTACCGATTAATAGTTCGAAGGCTAAATGAAAACTAGAACATAACTACTTTCGGTAGCAATGTTCAAATTTTCATTTAACGTTCAAAGTATTATTCGGTGGGATTAACTTGGCGAATGTTTTGTGTGCTGATATCACTCCTTCGAAGGGTCAAACCATTCTGAACTTGGCAGTCCCTTTTACCAGTAATGGTTTTTGATATGGTTTGTGTGTGGTAATTTTTCTAATATTTTAATTTCATATTTCAGTCCTTTGAGAGGCCGAACCATTCTAAACGTAGTCGCCTCTTTATCACTTTTGGGGTTTGTTTTATTTTTTATTGTTTTTTATTTAGTTCATATCACTCCTTTGTGAGACCGAACCATTCTCAATTTGGTGGCCTCTTTTTGGCTTTAGTTTGACACTTTGTTTTTCTTGAATTGGACGTAGACACAATTTCTTTGGCAAAGTTGTATAGATTTGTGACGACACACCAGTATGTGTCTAGATATGCACGTCAGTATACACGTTGCCATTGTACAAATTTTCGCCGTCCAATCAGAGACGATGCCAACAATACTAACAATGGTTATAACAATACTTTCGTACTTACGTGCCCTCCCACACTATTCCCGTTACACCTCCAGGCTCTAAACCAGAAAAGGTATGCAGTTCATATGGTACTGCTAATTTCATAGCTGAAAGCCTTCACGCTATCTCGGTATCAGTGAATAATCACCCTATGGTAATTAACATGGGGATAAGCGGACTAGTAAGAAACTAGAAGTAACACATTTACAACGTTATTAAGGGTCAAATTTTGCATTGAAAGCCGCATAGCTGACATTCCTACGCAAGTTAATTTTTGTCAGGTGGGTCATTGCTCTCCATTTTACCACCATTTAAGCTTTTGTGCGGCGTTATTATCCCCCCCCCCCCCCCGAGGAGTTAAAATGTGCTCAACTATATAAAATATACGATACTTACGCTACGGCGTCGCGCTACAATGGTTGAATTGAATTGATGTGATGTTTGTTGCCGGACTTGGCACGAAACAATAGTACCGTTTGTCTAGATATAAAACGTAAATTATGCTGCTTAGACAAAGTGTCTTCTATCAAGATTTTAATTTATTAAAAAATATTTGTTTCTGCATTTGTACAATATCCTTAACCCGTTTATACAATTTAACATCTTCTTTCAATGCATTTTCCACGTCGTAATCGTACTGAAGTTCGAGGTACTCCTCATATGGAATAACACTTGAAAGCTCAGCATGTGCTGTATTTTGTCTTAAAGCCTCCTGTTCGAGGCCTGGGGAAGGCGTCCGTGTTAACGTTTCACATTTCGAAAAGGGTAGTCTGTACACATGTTCAAACATAACTGCTGCTGAAGCCATGTCTTCAGTAGTTGCCAAAACAGTAAACCAGTGTTCTAATTTTTGCAGGACGTATTCCAGCAGTTGACGCTTGTCAGCTGCAGGAACACCATCTAGCCAAATTTTCTGCTTGAACCAACAAGGTAATTGTTTGGGATTGAGCAATGGTAGCGCTGAGACACTAGTCGCATTAAAAGTCTTATTGGAGCACTCACGACCATTAAACAGAAGCGACCGGAAGAATGAGCTTCCCTGTAAAATAATCCAGTCACGCAGAGACACTTCGTTGGCATTGACAGCGGAACAAACTGGATCACCAAGACTTTGACGGCAATGATGGTAACTGGATATGCTTCTCGACAGGGGATGACGTAGAATAGCAGTATATGAGCAAGATCGGCGCACTTTGTCACACATGCCAAACGCGTGCATGCCAACGTGAGCATCAAATGCATTCCTGAAGGCTGGCGTCAGGAGAGACAAATCGTCCCACTCCATCCGCAACTCATCTGACATCGGTGAAACCAAAACTGTATGATTTCGACTTAGCTGATGCCAACAGTCTTTGACAGCTCCTCCTCCAGTTCGTGGTACATGAACTAGCACCATGACAGGTCGATGATGAGATCTCGTAACATTAGGCCCATATACACTCTTAAATGGAAACAGAAAGGCATTAGGAATGGTGTTGTTTTTGACGAGCCATGGAAACTTTCGACGCACTAGTTCTTCTGCAATAGCAGTTTGATTAGCTTCTAGTGCCGCTTCTTTGGCTTGAATGAGTTGTAAACGTTCCAGAAAGAGGGCCAGGTCTCTTTCTGATCTGAAAAAAAAAGCAGAAACAGAAAATTACTATCGACGGTGACGTTAGGATTTTTATACAGTTCAACAAATTGCCAACTTATGCACAAACCAATTACGGTCATCGTTTTTTCTTTCAGAAAATTTACACAAAATTTACGGTACAAGGTGCAAGGAACAATAAACGTACTTGGGTTGCCCAGTTTCAGGAAAATAAAATAGGTTTCTGCTGCCTTCTTTGCTTTCTTAATTTAAAAATAGCATTATTTTTCGAAATTATTTTTCTTTACGGAAATAAAGAAATGGTGAAAGGTTTTGAAAAGAAGCCAGGTCCGCTTCCCAGCAACACACAATATTATACCGATATCGAGCAGCTGCTCCTGTCTTGGCAAGATAAAATGATATTGCAGTTTCGAACGTAATTCGATTATCGCCAAGTTTTCCTACTGGCTGGTGCACCTTGCTGCATCCGAGTTTGTGGAACTAATGAATTTAGCCTTAGTGCAAGAGGCCACAGTAATGTGTTAACCTTGCAAGCAGTCGAACAAAGGCTACCACTAAGCCATGACTTAAATAATCGATCATAAAATAATTGGGGTTTAATAGGGCGATATCTCGGTAAGCAAGCATTTTTGGATAGGTGTTGCATAGAATACCAACAAGACCAGAATATACACGACCAACTGAAGAAAAATAAAATGAAAGTTTAAATCCAATACACTTGCTCTCCATGCTCATGAAAAAAATAATTTGTAATACAAATGGAACAGTATAAGTAGCTGACAACACTGCTGCTTTCATCGCACTTCTTATGAGTGCCAAACTCCATTATTTATCTATTTATTTATACATTAGGATTGACAATAGGCTTTGGCCAAGCTTTGCGGTGCATTATTTTATTGTTATATTACTATATTGTTATATACTGACAATGATTCCTAGCATTTCCTCTCACTTGTCCCTCATGTTTGGCGATGCCATCGGAGACCATTGTGTCCCTGGTAGGTCTAACCTTGGTGGTAAGGCATTCGTGACCCCAACCTAATTCCATCAACCCTTCCTCTGCAGACGAGCCATTGTCTTCATTTTAAACTTTTAAACGTTTTGTAAAATTTAGTTTTTAGTTATAGCGTCAGATGGCAGTTAGCGACCACCAGTTTCTTACCATTCCGTTTGCATTTACAACAGACTTATTTTATTATATTATATTATTATATAGGATTTTTTTACTTGTCTTTACCTCCTTAGTATGCCCTGAAAGTTTGTAGTTTTCATTCTGAAACACCATGTATACATACATATACACATAATATTACATAATATAGTAATGGGTAAAAATCTGTGTATACAGGGTGAGTCGAAAGTATCGACCTAGTGAATTTGGTAGCCGCATGATTTCGTTGAAGCCATTTATATATTTAAAGGCCATTAATGCAATAGTAATATAATGTAGAAATCCACGAATTCCCCTTTAAAAAGGTTTAAAAAACAAAGTAATTCAAAACAAGTGCTTGAACTTCTTAAAGGTGTGACTGCACTCGACACAAGTTACCATAACCTAAAATACTGCTTTCGCGTCTCTCGTTAAAAGACAAGCTCAGCAGCACAACCTTTTGTCGCTATCTCTGAACTGTTGAACAAAATCGTCCGCGACCAATATTTTTTGTATTATTGTTTACAGGTTTACCCTCACGTTTTTAATTTTGACTGAAGACACCTCCCAATGAAGACAATTGAAACTGTAATAAGAAGATTAACAAACAAATACCTGTGGCCACTGCACTCTCCGCCCCCCTTCCCCCAAACCTTGGACGCTACAACGGGTGTTTATTTACTTACATTCCCAGTGTATTAACTGATTAATTTGGCGTTTGCACCTATACGGCAAAGGTTTCGTGGAAATCGTCAAAACTGGTTAAAACTTGACGAAACGGAAGAAATGTAGGCGAAATTTGTCTGCTTCAGTCTTCTGATACGGAAACAAGTTGGCAAAAATATATTTACGAGATATTTCCTACGCAACTGCAGGAGTTTTAGTCAATAAAGAATTAACTAAGCAAAAAACGGCTTCGTATCCCCATACTCACAGCCCTGAAGGTACACGAATAAAAACGGATTAGAGTTCACTCGAACGCAACGAACTATGATTTGAACTATAATTTGTGTTCATTTTGTGTATGCATTTTTATCTTTCAATTTTGCATCGTTTTGCTGTTTATGGCATCTATTTTGTGTGTGTTTGTGGGTTTACGTTTTGAGAATTGGAGTTCAAATTATAGTTTGTTGCGTTCGAGTGAACTCTAATCCGTTTTTATTCGTGTACCTTCAGGGCTGTGAGTATGGGGATACGAGCTCTAATTTTTTTTTTCTAAACGGCGAAGCCGTTTTTTCGCTCAGTTAATTTGTTGGCTTTTTTCGCTTCCATTTTATATGTGTCCACAGTGTCCACCGATTTTTGTTTTCGAAAAAACGGAACATTAGAAATGGATACTTATGTTTAGGTTTAGCCGAAGGTTTGTCCCATGATTATTATTTGATGGCAACACATTAGCGTATTTCTGGATTTAGCATGCGTCATCTCGATAGTAGTTGATTCTGGATTGTTTCAGTATCGTGATTCTGGATTGTTTCAGTATCGGGGCTTCCCGAAGCCCGCATTGAAAAGTAAATAAGTCACTCAGTCATGTCGGCCGCCCAACGGCCTCAAAATTTAAGACTTCGCACCGTACGGTTTAAAACTTGAAGATTTAAGGAAAAATCAAGACCATTTAATTTTGGTTCTCCACAACGAGCTAGCTAACTCAAACAACGACATAGCTAGTTTCCCGGCACCCAACCATCGTTGTATCTTGTTCGAGTGATCTATAATCCGATATTGTGCGCCTCGCCTATTGTTACCGTATTGTTACATGTTGCAGCATTGTAACATTTTGACATTGTTATAGTGGGAGCTTGGCTTTGGGCCGTGGCCCCGGTAATAAATTTAATTCCGCCGCCTCCGCCTCCTCCTCCTGCAATTTTCTGAAATTCTCGTGCGCAAAAACTCTAATAAGCACGGCCTACCGGCCGTGCTAGTTATCATTCAAGGACTATGACAGAGGGAAGACATTATTGAAGGCACACAAAAATCGTTAAAGCTTGTAACAAACTGTCTGGGGCCCGAGAACGGAAGGTGTTCTTGTTTGTTTTATCCAAATATTTCTTTGTGTATTTGTAAGAAATAGTAATAGTAACATTAGCCTAGATCCACCAAGACAAATGAAAAGTGCTTCATATTAAAGGCACTAACGTTTTGCACAACACGTGCCATTGCTACTAAAATGGCGTCCGTTAATATAATATAGACTTAAGCTTGTGGCACACTGCTCCATTCCGATGACGAAGAGGATCTCCAGGGTCACTGTAGTTAGCGACGGAAGCAATGTGTGCTGGGCCATCCGTTGCAGTCAGTCGCTAACGACAGGAGGCTCTCTTCGTCGGCGGAACGGAAAAGAGCAGTGTGCCACAAGCTTAAGAGTCTCACAGATGTTGAAGATAGTTGAAACCATGGGGGGGGGGGTATCTATTGCGAGCTTTTTGCATATTACTTTTCCATTGGCTGTTGATTTTGCTGCCTCCACTGACGTCACAATGCAGCCCAACAGCTTACGGACATGCGCACAAGTCAAACCAGACCGGAGCCAGTCACGGCACACAAACACATTGGCGAGAAAACGACTTTAATCAGCTGAGGAATGACCAACCTTCCAACATACTATCGTTCCACTGGACCTTGATTGAAACGATTTGAACGCGGTAGATTTATTTTTCTCCCAATTTTGCAAGATAGTGGATAACAGGCGTCTTTTTCCACAAGATGGTGGCGTTCAATTTCCAACACTGTCGTACTGTGGTACAACCACGTTGGCATTTCATTCCTTTCTGCGCAGTTCAACAATTTGTTTCTACATATTGAACTCAACTGTCGAATGAATAATGGTGACAACGTCAGTCGTAACAGCTTGTCGTGAAACTTGGCCATCTGTCCCAAATTCACCCTCCATGGATATCAACTCGACACTACTGCCCTATATCTTTTATCTCAGTTACTTTGATCTCAATCTCTACATTTATACAAAAGCTCCATCAACCAATCCATCTCCTCCCCCCACCCCCCTTTCCTACAATGTGACTCTCGACTGCGTGCATCAGAAAAGGTTCAAGTTTCATGGTCTATGGACTAGCCGGCAGTCGGTCATATTCGCCACCCATTGTGAGGGCCCTCGTGTTTGCTTTTAGACGAACCACCCGACCAGGCGGCAGCTAGTCATCTTTTCGCTCACAACCCTCCTCACTCTTTTGTGTGGCGGCGCTGTGTACGAGCTGCTGTTATTAATGGACGAGGTTGTATTGATCTTAATGAAAAGGAAGCAACCGTTTAATTATGCCCTCCTGGCCGACAAAGGCACCGCCAAGCGGCCGGAGGGGGAACTCGAGTGGAACATAGGGCCTACATACCGCTTAAAAGCCCTCTGCTTGATTAATAATTACTAAAAATTTTAGTTGGAACGAATTAAACTTTGTGCAATATTGACATAAATATGCTACAGTGG
>JAHWFP010184580.1:0-20426 GCA_023313725.1 Lithobius niger | reverse complement strand
TGCAAAATTTGGTTTTGATAAAATGATAACTTGATCTGCCCCAAAGATCATGAAATTTACCATTTTCTGCCGTAAACACTGTTTTAGTGTTTAAGTGCAAATTTAGGAAAATTGTTTCTTTTTAAAATTTTCTAATTTAATAGTGCGAAAAAGTTGTGTGTTGGGTCCCTAATAAACTCTGCAAAATTTGGTTTTGATCAAATAATACCTTGATCTCCCCCAAGGACCTTGAAATTTACCTTTTTTCCATAAACTTAATGCTAAAATATTTACACAAAAATGCTAAAACCTTTTATTTCCGAATTCTGATAGCTTAGAAGTCATACATTAACATGTTGGGATTGTTGGATAGCACATTTAGTAGAAATATATTTATTTGAGCTACTATAATTTATCGAGATACCAGAATGCCGTTGAGTAATCCTGAAATTTTCGTTTTGGTTTATCCAAACATTTAATTTGTTCGGGTGTTTTCACTTCATTTGCTAATCACTTTTTGTAATGAAACTTGACATTATACTTCGTGATTCTGGTCGTGCCTGTATGAAGCCCTTTGTGCCATGCATTCCACATACTAAAGCTGATGCGTCTGTGATGACTTTGAGACAGCCTTCGATCGCTTGGGTGTGGCATGGAATTGATGTAAACACTTTATTTATAGATGATAGTCCACTCTACCATTAGCTGAAGATCTCCATCTCTGTCAAATATTCCAAATATCATAGGTGGTTCTGTAACTTCTCAAGTTTGCCATGAAATATATAAGATTTACATAATCGGTTACATCAAAACATAGTGGTGGTATTTGGAAACATTGAACTTGCCTCGATCCTGTGTTTGTTCTTTCTTTCATGATTCAACGTAGTCCAAGATGTGCTCTTGTTCATCAGTTATCATGAAAATGAGGACATTTTCCAGATGACGAAAGAAGACATTTCTTTGTATCACCGGATAAACTACACTCTTCAGTTCTTCACTTAGGTAACGAGAGGATTTTATTGATTTCAACAAGTGCTTTGCACCATGCTTGTATGAGGGATTAGCCATGATGTCAAACCACGTTGGCGAATAGACTGTAGGAGGATAGTGTAGGAGGATACAATGAGCTGCTGTCACCCAGAATGCATGTAAAAGTTAACCAGGACCTTTCGGTTGCAAACCTAAAAAGAAAAAATAATTACAATTATGACAGCTTGACACAATTCCAATAGATGTTAATGATCATTACTTAGGTCTTTGCTTCAATGCATGGAAAATTACCTTCAGTTTTCTGAAAACAAACAATTGATAGCTTTTCACAATCTGCAATCTGGTTTCCAATAGTTCCCTTGAAACCATAGGACCTGTGGTCGGTCCAGCTAAATGAAGAATTAAATGGCAGAGAGGCAAACATGGTGCAAAGCACTTATTGAAATCAATAAAATCCTCTCGATATTTCGAAGAGGAACTAAAACGTGTAGGTGATTCGGTGATCCGTAAAATATCTTCGTTTGCTTAATAACCGATGAACGACAGAACATTAGGTCCCTTCGACTGCAATGGATCATGAAAGCAAGAACAAAAATAGGATCGAGACAAGTTCGAGCCTTCCAAATACCACAACCAAAATGTTGATGCAACCGATTACGTAGATCTCATTCAGTGGTTACAGAATAGTTACTTTTGAGGTTACAGAACCACCTATGACATTTGGAATCTCTGACAGAGATCTTCAGCTAATGGTCGAGGGTGGGCTATCTGTTGCCTATAAATGAATGGCTTACATAATTTCCATGCCACACACAAGTGGTCGAAGGCTGTATCAAACTCGCTGTATCAACCGTGAGCATCTGTTTCAGTATGTGAAATTTCTGGAAAAGATGTATTCACACGAGCAAGACTAGAATCACGAAATATAATACCAAGTTTCAATACAAAAAGCGATAATCGAATAAAGTGAAAACACCGTAACAAAGTAAATATTTGAGTAAATCAAAAGGACAATTTC
This sequence comes from Lithobius niger, assembly GCA_023313725.1. NCBI lineage: Eukaryota > Metazoa > Arthropoda > Chilopoda > Lithobiomorpha > Lithobiidae > Lithobius > Lithobius niger. The sequence goes on along the minus strand of JAHWFP010184580.1, from coordinate 18,439 downwards.
AGGACTACACAACGGCATTCTGGTATTTCAATAAATTTTTGCAGCTCAAAGAGATTTATTTCTATTAAACAATCCCAACATGTTAATGTATAACTTCTATGCTATCAAAATTCAGAAATAAAAGGTTTTAGCATTTTTGTGTGAATGTTTTAGCATTACGTTTATGGACAAAAGGTAAATTTCAAGTTTTTTGGGGCAGATCAAGGTATTATTTCATCAAAACCAAATTTTGCACAGCTTATTAGGGACCCAATACACAACTTTTCCGCTCTATTAAATTAGAAATTTTTAAAAAGAAACAATTTTCCTAAATTTGCACTTAAACACTAAAACAGAGTTTACGGCAGAAAATGGTAAATTTCATGTTCTTTGGGGCAGATCAAGTTATCATTTTATCAAAACCAAATTTTGCACAGTTTATTAGTGGCCCAAGACTCAACTTTTCCACACTATTAAATTTAAAAAATTTAAAAAGAAATAATTTTCAAAAATTTGCATTTGTTTACGGCATTTGTTACGGCATTTGTTTACGGCATTTGTTTACGGCACAAAATTGTAAATTTCAAATTCCTTGGGGCAGATCAAAGCATTATTTGATCAAAACCAAATTTTAACAGTTTATTAGGGGCTCAATACACAACTTTTCCGCACTATTAAATTGCAAAATTCCAGAAATTTTTTTTAGCCCATTTTCATTCCACCCTAAATTGCTGATGCCCTCAATATCATAAATGTAGCCCAGATTTAGGTTACTAATATGGAAACATTTAGACTTGGCTTCGGAGATTGGAAGTTGCCAGTCCTTTGCCCACTGAGAAACATAGTTGATTTCGGCTTGGATTAGGTCATTATTTTAACTACTTAGGGTAACAGAATGCAGCTTGAGGTCGTCCGCGAATTTTGCCTGCTCAACAGATTCAGAGTTACAGTATAAATCATTCAGGAAGGGGACGAACAGAAACGGTCCTAACATGGAGCCTTGAGGGACTCCACTGATAACTTTAACTTCAGCCGAGCTAGTTGTCCCAAGAATAACCTGCTGGGTGCGTCCAGATAAAAATGCCTTCATCCACGCTAAAACTTTTCCATCGAACTCATACGTTTTAAGTTTAAAAAGGAGTTAACTATGCACCACCGATTCGAATGCCTTTTTAAAGTCAAATAGAATTTCGTCAGAAGGTACGCCAATATCCAATGCTTGGGTCCAGCAGTCTAATGCAGCAAGTAATTGGAGATTTGAGGAGCGACCTGGCATAAAACCAAATTGGTCGTCCTTAATTAGGTGAAGCTTGGTTGTGTACCAGAGCATCTTATCACGAATAATTTTCTCTAACACTTTTCATGGGACGACCGTAAGTGCGATAGGTCTGTAATTGTGTGGATCAGTGGGGTTACCCTTCTTAAAGATAGGTGTCACATTTGCCGTCAACCAAATGGAAGGCAATCTACCAGAAGTAAGTGATTGCTTAAAGATGTAAGTTGAAGGACCACAGATTTGAGAACGGATTTCTCTGTAGAAGTGGGCAGAAAACCTGTCAGGCCCAACCGCAAGGCTTGGTCTGTGGGTAGTGAGAGCTGAAAGCACGTCACTGGATTCAATTTCCATCGTGCTAGAGGGGTCCCTGTCTAATTGATTGTAAATACTCATGGTTGGAATAAAATTATTGTCGATAATACCGTTTTTGGCAAAAATCTCGTTTAGGACAGATGCTTTAGCTGTCGTGTCAGTAATATAATTGCCTCTCACCTTCAGTGGAGGTATAAATCTTGAAACACCGGTTTTTTGACGGAAAAAACGAAAAACGGATGCAGAGGTGCCTTCAGCCAATACCAAACATTCCTGCTTATGTTGATGGTTTTTAGAGCCACAACATGGAACGATTTGCCCTATAGCGATGCCACAGTGCAATTTTCTTCCGAACCAACTTCCTAAGATCAATAAGGATTTTGGTACACTTTGGTCTCGAAGTACGGTTAGAACTGCACACCGAAACCAGGCGATTAATAACCTCCAGAAACGGTCCCATGCTTCATCAACGGTACAAGCAGTTGTAATGGGTAACCAGTTGACAGTATCTTACTGACGCTTAAGATCAGTGAAATTAATGGTTCGTTTAACGAAAGTTGTCCCAGCAAGTGGGTTTAGCAATTGAACTCTAAAATGTACCGTACAGTGGTCACTGAAACCAAGATGAGGACCAACCACCACATCAAACACAGTGCGGTCAACATCAGTGAAAAGTAGGTCGAGAATATTTGGTCCACGGGTTGGTTCAGATACTAACTGAGTAAGACCATGGATGGCAATACCATCCAGAAAATTTTGGTGGACAGCGTTTGTAGCTCTGACTGAGTGCCAGTTCACAGTAGAGAGTTTAAAATCGCCGATAATCACCTTACAGAAGTGCAGTTTAATGGAAGAGTTAATAAAGTCGCACATGTGTTTGACCTGCAGGTCATCGTATCCATATGAGATATATAACCGAGAATGAAATTTAGTTTTGATGAAATGAAGACTACTGTGATTGCCTCAGCCACACTAGACGTATTATCCAAGACAAGGTCAATACCTCTGCGGTGGACCACCATGACACCACCAGCCCGAGTACCGCGATCTCTCCTAAAAACATCGTAAGGGTGGCCCCTAGTAACCATACAATCCGTCATGGTGGAATTCAACCAGGTTTCAACCACGAAAAGCAATTCAAATACATCCAAAGCTAAAAGGGCATGGAAATCACGCAAATTGGCAATCACACTTCGAGCGTTAAGCAAAGTACAGTTTAAGCCAAGAGGTCTCCCGTCTGTAGGCGTACCCCCAAAAGTCACCTGGGCTGGGATTAAACCCCCAGTAAACGTCCCATTTACAGTTCCAAGTTTCCCTGGCCAGACAGCACCCTCCCAAGCTCCTCATGAAGTGCAATTTTTCCAGTATGTGTTAAGTGGAGACCGTCACGTGAGACCATGCCCCTACCCAAGATAATTTGCTCATCGACAGAGATGTAATTACAGCCGGTGGCCATGCACAGTTGCTTCAGTTTTGTGTTCGTACGCACAACATCATTATCTCCGTGGTTTACGTTTTTGGCAAGCCGAGGGAACAAGCCCACAAATGTCAGTTTGGCCCTTGGTTTGAGCGAACGCACTGTTTGAACGATGTTGGATAGATGGTTCACAATGATGCTTGGAGAATCAACCAGAATATTATTTGATCCGGCAGTGACAATAATGGAGGGCGAATCCCCTGCAGGCACTAATACCTCAGGAATGAAATTTGCAATACGTTGCACATTGGCGCCCGGCAAAACCCAAGTTCTTGAGGTCTGAGGTCTTGAGGTTCTTGAGGTCTTGAGGTCTGAAACTTGGTAGCCAGGGGTATTTTGTCCTCCTAAAGCGATCTAGCCTATCCCTAGGGTTGTAGCTTGTCTCGTTCGTCCGCTATTGACGGTTAAGTATTTACATGAGTGTTTCCTATATAGGCCTACACTGGAAGCCGGACGTCCAGGAGGTATAGCCAGCTAGGCGCCCACCGAGTCTGAAGTGTCTAGGACGTTTGGTTCGGGATTGGGGAACTTGAAACCAATGAAGAGCAATGGGCGTCAAAAGTCATTATTTTTCCTATAGGAGTTAGAGCTATGAAACTTTTTGGGTGTCGACTGGGTTCCTTCAGCTTTGTGCACACTAAATATGAAGGGTCTAGGACGAATTGTTTGACTTTGGAGAACTTAAAGGTTTGTGGTGGTGTTGAAGGAGATTGCTGCACACAGCATGCGGGACGTCCTCCAGCAGCTTGGGTGCTGGCGTCTCGGGGCAAAAGACTGGTATGCCTTGCAATGTGCGTGAAGACGGACACGTCTTCCCGCAAGTTGTATGTAGGGTCCCAGGGCCAAGCTAAAGATTGGTGACACTTGCAAGGTGAGGGATGATGGACACGTCTTCTTGCAAACGGGGTGCTGGCGTCTCAGGGCTAAATACTGGTGTCCCTTGCAACGGGACGTGCGTGGTTGAAGCCAGATGGTTAACCATTCAGCAACACTGATTTGGGAACGTCCAGCAAACTGGAATCACGGAACACGTCCACTGATCGGCTTTTCCCTCGGAAATTGCATTCTCAATCCCACAATCCCCCTGCTATTGCTTTCCCATGTTATTTTATGCCTTTTTTGATTTTTTGGTTAAGAACCCACATGTCCCGTAAGTCGGCCAGCAAGGTTTGCGCTTGTTCGTCTTGCCCCCAAAGTCCAGATACCAAACACCATGTTCGCATCAGTGGCACGCGGCTTTATCGAATGCCACACAATGAATGATCACCTGCAGTGTCTGGCTTTGTCTGGCCCGTTGCCCTTCACGGCAGGCTGCTGTTTCCGCGGGATCCATCCCGCACGCAAACATCTCGCACCCGGATGCGGGTACCGCAGGCGTTGCACAATATTGCAAAATATTGCACAAGGTGGTGTCTTCTGGCAACTACTTCACGATCATGAATAAGTTTGAGCAGTAGCGATGTGCAGTGGCACACGTAGCCGTATATAATGCCCTACCCGCCGCATGCGAATCATTTCTTTGACCAGAAGCGGGCACAGGATGATGGCTGCAGCGGCGCTGATGGACGACTTTCCCAGCTACCACGTAGTAGGGAGGTCTAGGACCAGCAAGACGCGGCGCCAACTTCATCGGGTTTGGAGCGAACAGCTGAATGAGTACTAAGACAAGAAAGGTTTCTATGGACTTCAAATGGGCTACATCGGCAGATGCAACAAGAAGAGCAAGGAGTTGGATTTTTTCATAGAATTATTCGGGGAGACGGCAGATTTCACTGTAAGGAGAACCAACCAATTCATGGAAGAGATGGCCAGCAATGCCAAATGCAGCAAACAGAACATAAAGTCAGCCAACACACCAGGACCGAACGACAATGAAGAGAATTCAAGTCATGGGGCACCACGGTCCTCATCGGCCGTGGAGGACAATGTAGCCATGACCAACACAGTAGTCGAGTCATTGGTTCCGTCACCACCACCACCACCACCTGTCATCACTCACTGCCAGTTTTTGCCACTCACTGAAAGTCCCAGCGATCCACAGCCGGAAAAATACACTACAACTAGACGTCCCCATAGAAGAAGCCACCAGTTCGAGCCAAGCACAGCCGCTAATGCCAGAATCAGACATCACCGTGGAGGAGGACGAATCAGAGTACCCATATTACTGCGAGGAAAATGAGTACTACAACGAAGGCAGCAGCAAAAAATCAGTCAACGATGAGGTAGAGGACGAGCTGGACGACGAACTAAAAGAAACCATGTCAGTGCACGATGCCGCAGCCTACCGTATGACGCCCTGCAGTGAGGAGGAAGAAACAAGGCCAGACAGTCCACCACGACCACTAATGCCAGACAGTCCACCACGACTGCCAACCTCAACAGAAACCTTGCTTACTACTCCCATGCCAATGCCAGGTTGTCCGAAACTGCAATCATCAGAAGCGACGTCGCCCACGTATGAGCACGGCTGGTCACTCCTACTACACCATGCCACACCAGGAGAGGAGGTCTCCTCGACCAGAGAACTACAATCCACCCGATATTGCAAGCCGAAAGACAAAGATGGAACATCCCTGCCGCTGCCATGCATGAGACAAACCAAAAGAGGACTCGTTCCCATCTCTTAGGGTCTTTCAGGTATTCAATAGTCATTGTAAAGAATCTGAAGAGGTAATCTGCGTCGTTTTGTCGAAAGAGGAGGACGAAAGAGCGACCATAACGACAGCCAGCGTAGTAGAGCCACCACCCCCACAATCATCGCCACCATCACTGGAACCGAGTAAACTAGCAGCCATGAAACGACGATGGCGAGTCGTACTGTACGCAAGATCTACAGAAATAATATGTTCCCAGTAATACCAGACCCGCTACCCATGTTCCCCGATCCACCCCAGCGCCAAAAAGGAAAAGGATTATTGCCTCCACGAAGTGGCTACCTCTAGATGATGCGACGTGCCAGGAAAGCTTAATATGTCAATCGCCGTTTCAGCCAACAAGAGTCTCAGCCAAGTGCTTCACCAGCAGAACCGCCAGAAGATCCTAGCACAGGAAGGTTGGTGCTAGAGAAGATGTGCTCAGAGGTGAATTACAAACTCAGGAGCCAGTCAGAGTCCTTGTCGTCAACGTCGCCGATCCTGCCGGTGCAAATCCAAAGGGTAGAAGCAGGGTCCACTTCCAACTCTAGCCAAGAGCCAGACGCTAAGGAGACACCATCAACGGTCGTCTCATCGCAAATCCCTCAGCCAGGGGAACAAGCAGAGGCCACTTCAAGCTCCATCTTCAGCCAAGACCCAGCAGTAACGAATACCACGCAAGCCTGCCAAATGTCGCTGAACCTGAAAAAACCACATCCCACTCCCATATGGGTACCATTGACAAAAGGCGAGTTTCTGGCTTTCATTGGAATACTGGTAATCATGGGCTACAATGACTTGTCGGAGATGGCGCAGTATTGGTCCACGTTCCCAGACCTGGGAAACCACTCTATCAGGTCGACCATGACCAGAACGTGGTTCAATCAAATTAGGAACAACTTTTGGCTGTTCGAAGACCCTTCCTTCACCGGTAACGATCCCCAGACTGCATCGCTGACAACCAGGCAAGCCATGGAAGAGCAGAAGGACAAGGAGGACATGGACACGATAATGAAGGTGCGACCGGTGATGGAGGCCATCAACCAGGCATTTGGCAAGTGCAGGAACCTAGGATCAGTTCTCTGAATAGATAAGTCCGTAACTGAATGCACCGGAAGATCCAAGATCAACGTATACCAACCCAAGAAACCCATCAACGTTGGATTTGAACACTTCACTCTTTGCGACCCATTAAACGGTTACATCCTCAACGAAGAGGCACACATTAGAAAAAAGTGCCACATGGCCGTCGATCCTTCCCAACACCCTACCAAGGAACTCGACAACAACAAGATGGCTCACACAACGATCTACACCGCGCGCCACTACCCCCAACCAGAGTTACACCATCGTATGCGACAACCGCTTCTCTTCGGTGCTGCTGTTTCAGGTCCTCTACACCAGCGTTTCTCAAATTGTGGTTCGCAGACCGGCGCCAGTGCGCGAACGGTCGGGCGCCGGTCCGCAGTCATCTAGATGAAATAAAAAAAATATATTGACCCTAAACGCTCAGATAAACAAACACCCACTACCACAATTTTCATCAAAGTTTTAGTTATTCTTACATTCGGGTAAACACCCATCCTTCTAATTTAAGCAATGAATGAGAAGTAATGATAATATTATTGTAGGAACAATACCGTTAAAAATTAAAATCGGTAATGATGAAACGTAATGAGCTGCAATCAGGTAGCTACTTCCGCTTCTCTCCCGGCATACTGCTGCTCGAGCAAGCTTATCACGTGTGCGGTCCTGGCTGTATGTGTTGGTGTCTAAAAAAGAGTCCAATGGTTAGTAAGTGATAAGATGATGTGGTTACATCACCAAACCAGGGTCTGTCGATCCTATTACCTTTGGATCGAATGACTATGACCAAACGAAATTTACGGTGAAGAAAATGACCGAAACTTCACAGGTTGATTTGTTTGGTTGGGTAAACAAACAAATTTAAAGTTGTTTGTTTATGATTTGTTATAATCTCACATGAAATTAAAATAAATTATAAAGCTGAGGCTTGTTAACTAGCCATAGCCATGTCTTTCTGCAGGTCTGAATTCACGTGTGCGTGTGTTAATCTGGGCCCCGTAGCCACGTTGGTCAGCACCCCCCCCCCCAAAAAAAAATTACCGGTCCACCACTTACGGATTTTTGTTATAAATCAGCACCATGGGGGACCGTATGTGTGTGGGGGGGGAGAAGAAACTGCTATTTCAATTTATTAATTTCTGTTATAATTCGTGGTTTTTCCCCTCCTCCCCAACCCCCGTTCCCCATAGCCATCAACCTATCCCGGGCACCCCCCCAAAAAAATTTACCGGTCCACCACTTACAAAGTTTTGTTATAAATCAGCACCTTGGTGGCTATGGTGAACCGGGGGGGGGGACGCCATTTCGATTTATAAACTCGTTGTAAATCGAACTTTCTTCCCCCTCCCACCATTCACCATAGCCTCCGAGCTGCCGGTCCCTAGCACTCCCAAGAAAAATTTACCGGTTCGCCACTTGAGAAAGTTTGAGAACTGCTGCTCTACGCCAAGCTAGGAACCTTCGCATGCGGGAGCCTACACGCCAATGCTGCCTGAATGCCATACGAGTTTGTTGTGTAAAATGCCATGTTATTTTACCTCTTTAGTTTTTGCTTAATTTCCACATCCAGTGTTTAGCATAGATTAATTGTTTTAATCTTCAAGAGCTAAGTACATTAATTACCATTATTCGTTGAACGAAAATTGTATGTTAATTTTTATCTGTAACACTGGAGTCTTCCAGTTTCATGTCATGCTAGAACGCCACAAATTGAAAACGAAACTGTGAATGAATCCAGTATTTAAGAGGAAGCGCCGGTGGTGCTGCCTTCTAACACTAGAGCACGCCACTTGTTTTCTGAGATATTCTTCTTCTTCTGATTGCATCGATGGAGGACAGTTCATCCTCCATTATCGTCCTCACAACTAATGCCCTGTATTTTTCTTTTTCATGCCTTGTCATATATTATTTTATTGAAAACGAGAAATAACGTTGTTCCATGTAGATCTGGATAAAGAAGGTAAGTGTTGTAAATAAATTGCTTACAAAGAAAATTGATAAATGAGTGCCTGCATTACGAAAATGAATTTTGTCCATGCACTATTCTAATGGCCGCTCGCAATACATATTCTATATAGCCTAGCATTCATTAAAAATTACGGCAGCTCTAAGAACTTTTAATTTGTCTATTTACACAGGCGTTACTATTCAGTTTACTCTGCTAAATAACAAAGGTTATGTGCCGAGAACGATACATTACAGGTGAAGTTTTTCCATAACTGCTGCCGAAAACCGAATTTTTCATGGACGCCATAGTGAAGATGTCCACAACGGGACTCGACATTTCCACACAGACAAATCCCGTCCGTCCGTAATTTATACTAGTGACTTTATCTAGTGAACTTTAAAAAGTGTTGGAACTTTTTAGCATATTCAGGGAATATTTGAAAGTACAAAATATAGGCTGCCACGAAAGACACGTTGGCGATAAGCACTATACATGTGATCTTTGCGGTGCGGCTTGGCCTCGTTTATTCATGCAGTATCCCAGTTAAAACTGTTTTTTGGCAACGTTTTGTGGTAGAAGGAGTTTACTACAAACTTTAGTAAGACTATTTTGTCCTTTATTAAACCCTTCAAATACAACACATGGGAGATAAGCCATTGAAATGCTTGCAGTGTGTTTGAATGTTTGAGAGCTACAAAACGACGTAGTGTGCCTTCCAAACTAATTAAACATAGCATTGTATGTATTTTTGGAGGACAAATTACTCAAAATACACAGTGGAGAGAAACCATACACATTCTGGGAGTATAGGGTAAGCTTTGCCACATAGCAAGTAATGCACTGAATTTAAAAGCACTTTCAACAGACAATCCTGTCTGCAACTCATACCAGCAGGGAAAAGCCAGCCGTGCATGACACGTGACTTTAGTTAAGCGAAGTGCCAACAATGTCCTCGATTTGGTACACAGCGACATATTTGGCCCTGTTTCAGTAACATCAGCAGCAGTTTCTAGATCTTTCATTTCCTTTTTGGATGACTATTCTTGTAAATGTTTCGTTTACATCATGAAGTCAAAGGATGATACATTCCAGAAGTATCAGATCTTCCTTGAAAGAGTAGAGCGGGAGACCGGAAGGAAACTCAAAACCCTGAGAACAGACAACAGACTTGAATATTGTGCCAGATATTTCAAAAAAGAACTGGATCGTTTGGGGATCTGTACCCAACGAACAATGAATGGGGTAGATGAATGGGGTTGCCGAGCGACTGAATCGCTCCATAATAGATTCAGTGAGAACCCATCTTGTAGCAGCCAAGTTATCAGCAGAGTGGTGGACTGAACTGGTACTCACTGCAGTCTATCAAAAGAACAAGGTACCTCATACAGGGTTTAATGGTGAAATGCCTGACGTGCTCTATCATGGGAGGAGGCCAGCAGTGCATCACCTATAGATAATAGGATCTCTTTGTTTCGTTTATGATGAACGTCATCCCAAATCAAAGCTTCGACCAAGACCATATCTACACATTATGATGGGTTATGCCTACACAACCACTGGTTATAGCATTTGGTTTCCTGACGAAGGATACCAACGACGAGAAAAGGACTGGCTTGGAAGCCCTTATAAACGCCAGGAAGAATACCTTTGTTGAATTCAACCTAGATGATCAAATGCCAGAATTGCCATACAAAGAGTGCAGGAAACGAGAGAAAGAGCACGAACTGCACCATCGTCCATAGAAGAGAAGAGCCTGCAGAACAAAGACCTATTGCAGGAAGACATCGTGGAGAATCCAGCTCACTGCCAACTAGAACTTGTAGAGTCTCTGAACCAGGATGGGAACATCAAGTCTTTACACGCCCATCCAGTGAAAATGCTGGAAGAGCCAATATGAATGGATGAGCCGTTTGAATGGCCCACGACTTCGATCAATGAAAGATGTCAACATGTTCTGTGAAAAGAACAATCTCAGAGTCCGTAAGGAAGATCGTAATTTATCACTCAAGCAAAGCGCCTCCACCCCCGTGGTGTGGGAAGGCTTTGGTTATTTACTAAATTCAGGTTCGTTACTGGCCTGTAACAGATTAGCCTGTTTTTAGATGTTCTTCTGTTTAGCTACTATTTCTCCAGGAAGTGCGAATTTCCTTGTATGTCGTATTAGCAGAAATATGAGTAGGCTACTCAGTTCAGTAGTCCGTTGTGGCTGCTGGTTTATTAAAATAAATAAAAATACCATTTATTTATTTTGTGCTAATTTAACTTGGATCCCACTTGTTAAAATGCATGCTAAGAAAAGTTACGTGGATCTTTTTTTTCGTAAAAGTTGCATCCGGCTTTTACAAGCCATGAGACGTGATTTTCTGTAAAACCCTTCGAATTTACTTAATGTTTATTTAGGTAAATATCGGATTCGTTTGGATACAAATATGTAACCTCTGTTGTTGACATGTAACCTTCCACTCGAGAAAAATGTAAATATTGTTAAATATTGTCATTTGAAAAAAAGATCGACCTTGTGTCGGCCGTTTTTACGAATTGCATTTGTGACCATAGAAATGTATTTCAACTTGGAGCCAGAAAACTGTAAGTACAAATGCGGTTGGAACCAATCTCGAAATCTTTTAGTTTGGGCATTAAATAAAATTCTAGTTAGTTTAAAATATAAATTGGTATTTTAATCTAGGTTAAACTTATAGTTTAGTGCTTCGTTATTTGACACAGTTCACGTAACATAATGGCAAGAGCGCTCGCACTCGTAGGCTAGTAACAGCTGTTAGCTAGTGCCAATGGCGAATTTTAGATTTGCGTGTCAGCTCATTTAGAGTTGGAATTTTTCATTTATCGAGCTTTAGTCCTATAGCTATTAACTCGTAGTATTGCATAGCATTATTATTTTTTAAATAAAAATAAATTAATGTCAGCGCATTTCAGGTTCAAATTAGTATTGCTGAACCTATGATCGTCAAACCGGAACCAGATCCAAGAGAGCCGTTTTTGGCCAATCACAGGACACGAGCTCGGCCAATGGGTTGCTCACATGCTTGGATGCTCTTTTCTGTCTTGAAGAAAGCGCGGGCGTTTGAACGACGCTTTTTCCCGGAAGTCAAGTTGCCGATCGCTGGAAGTTTTAGGACAGCATCATGTAGCCAGCCAATAATCGCCTTAGGCGCAAACGCCTCAAGGCAATCGTCGAATTGAAATGCAGTTTATGAAATTGAGTTAGGTTTTCAACAAATGAGAAGCCTTGAGCTCTCCCGCTCATCCGCGTGAAGGCCCTGTATTTCTGTATTTAGGGAAACGGACGTTTGTAATCTTGGTCCCAAAACCACTGCAGATCAGCGGGATGCTATGCCTTTCCTAGAGTAGGCGCGCGCTTAGCCGAGTAGCGGATAAGCTGAAGATGAAGAAGTCGCGGTAGTACCATGACTTGGTAAGCTTTAGCTTTGTAAAGTACTTAAACTGAAATGTAGTCTAAAGATACTACAGCTAATAAGATCTTTGGAGAAGGGATCCTAAAATGATTTAGACCCCAAGAAGATTAATAACAACTAGTCCTAGCTCTTAAGCCCAACATTTCGTAGCCTACGCAAGGAATGAGGACAAGCTAGTGTGAGGTCCATGGGTTCCTAAAAACCTTGATAATTTATTAATTTTCTTCCCGACCCAAAATCGTAAAGGGAAGAAGAATTAATATAATATTTTTTTGATTTTGTTCAAAATCATAACTTAACTTGTTTCATCGCAAAATGCCAGAAAATTGAGTTAAACTATTTTTAACTGGTTCCAGCCATAAGTTGTGCACCCAACCGAAAGTTGTTTACCTTCAACGTTAAATAGTTCACCTGTAACTTGTTGTGATATCTGCCATAAATAAATGTGCATATGTTTGAAATCGACTTCTTTTATTCTGACTTCTGCATGAATAAATTAAGTACGTTTAAATCATAACGGAGTTAAGGTTAGGTCTCATTCGCTAATGAGTGGTAGCAGTTCTGCCAGGATCGTCGAGAGGAAGGAGAATACTGCCAGTTAGGAAAAATGTTACGGCCCCCCCAGGGACTTTAGCTAGGCTCCGCAATAAGTCAACCCTGGAACAATTGACTTCAGCACCAAAAACACTACGCCAGCGAGAGGCAAAGAAGTTGAAGATGTAGAAGCAGTGGGAAGCAGCACAGAGGTGATGATGCCCAGAACATCTACAGATCGAGACTCGTCTGTGGAAAAAGCCAACAGCGAGGAACTTTTCTCAACTGCGAAAGAAGACATAAGCTTTCATCCTGAAGCCCTATGCACGGAAGTAAGAATTCCAGCGAATTATGAAGAGAATCACCTCGAATTACCAGAATCACCAGAATCAGCTGCGTGGAAGCAAGCAATGGAAGAAAAAATAGAAACATTGTGTCAGCGAGATGTTTTTAAAGAAGTCCTGAAACCTACCCAAATGAAACAGACTGGATCTCTTTGGGTTTACATCGTCAAGAAGGACAGCAAAGGCAAAGTTGCTAGGTTTCGTGCATACATTATAGCACAAGGATATGCCCGAAAGAAAGGAAGCGATTATTTTGCGACATATTCGCCCGTAATCTCATTTACATTGGTGAGATTATGTTTCACATTACTAGTCGTATGTCTAGGATGGGTACAGTGCCGCCTAAATATAAAAAGGGGCTTACCTTTATGGTAGCCTAGCCGAAGAAACCTATTTGAAACCTGCCCTGGGATTTGGTTCAGATGGTGGAATCACACGGAGACTGAAGAAGGCCCTCTACGGACTTCACCAATCAGGGAAGAACTGGTTTGAAGAGTTGGACTCAATAATGAAGAAAATGGGATTCTCGAAGCTAATCGCAACAAACTGTATTTACACATTGAAACGAAATGCCGAAGTATCAGTCTACGTGGACGACTTAGCCATCTTTGCTAAAGATGAAGCAACTTTAAAAGTGGTAGTAGCCCTAATAGCCCGAGAATATGATGTGGTAAATCTTAGAAAAAAAAAGCAGTAAGTTAAAAAGCACTTTAGTAATTAAAAACACATACAGAGTAGCCATCACCAGCACTTGATGGCTACTCTGTATGTGTTTTTAATTTGTAAATCCTAGAGGAATAAGTACTTTCCTTGGAGTTCAGTTCGAATGTAAAGATGGGACATGGAAGATCCATCAGAAAAAGCACACAGAAGGACTCGCAAAGCACTTTGATGTTGAAGAAGCCAATCGACTATTGGTGCCTCTAGAGTCAGAGGTGGCCCTATCAAGAAACAAGTCACCAGTCGAAGATGAAGACTTTGTCACCAGATACCGATCAATTATCTGCGCCCTTATGTACTTAGCATCCAGAACACGGCCCGACATTTCATTCGCTGTGACAGCGCTATCACAATTTAACAGCAATCTATCATCAGATCACTGAAGACTGCTGCTGCGTGTGTTAGCCTACACATACTCAACTAAGGACCTGAGTATCTGCTTAGATGTAGCTCCTGGACAATCTGCCCTAATGTTTTATGCCGATGAAGCAAGGTCATCAAACATAGATGATCAAAGATCATGGTCCAGGAATATTGGATTCATCTCAGACGTCCCGATCAACTGGAGAGTACAAAAGCAGAAATGCGTTGCGCTTTCTACGATGGAAGAGGAGTTTCTTAACGTAGCATCTACAGTGATGGAAGTACGATGGCTCACAACCATTTGCCAAGAAATTCCATGGTTGAACGTCCAACCACAAGCACGTGTGAAATGCGACAATGAATCAGCCATTGCCTTCACTAACAATGAGAACGAGGAAATGCGAACGATGCGCATCGATCTTCGATATTGATTCATCAGAGAAGCTCTCACGAGAGAAGAGTTCTGCTGTACCCACCCCACATCCCAAGCAAAGACAATATCGCAGATGCCTTCATCAAGCCTTTGCCTAGAAGTCCCTTTGTGCGTACTCGAGCAGCCTTGTTGGACTGACCTTTTTTGCAAGTGACTGTTGCAAGTGAATGAACACTTTGACGCACTAAGGACTAAACTAGGAACTTATGTGGTGTTCTGAAATTGAGCAAAAAAGGGGTGGGAATGTTGTGTAAAACGCCCTGTGTCATTTTACCTCTTTAGTTTTTGCTTAATTTCCACATTCAGTGATTAGCCTAGATTAATTGTTTTAACCTTTAAGAGCTAAGTAGATTAATTAACATTAATCGTTCAACAAAAATTGTACTGTACGTTAATTTTTGTCTGTAACACTGTAGTCGTTCAGTTTCATTTCATGCTAGAATGCCACAAATCGAAAACGAAACTGAACGAATCCAGTCTTTAAGAGGAAGCGCCGGTGGTGCCGCCTTCTAACACTAGGGCGCACCACTTGTTTAGGCAATCTTCTGATTGCATCGATGAAGGACAGTTCATCCTGCATTATCGTCCTCACAACTAATGCCCTATATTTTTCTTTTTCATGCCTTGTCACATATTATTTTATTGAAAACGAGAAATAATGTTGTTCCATGTATATCTGGATAAAGAGGGTAAGCGTTGTAAATAAATTGCTTGCAGAGAAAATTGGCGAACGAGAGCTAAATTACGAAAGTGAATGTCCATGCACGCTTGTAATGGCCACCCGCAATACATATTCTATAGCCTAGCACTCGTTAAAAATTATGGCAGCCATAAGAAAATTATAGCAGTCTATTTACCCAAGTGTTACTATTCAGTTTACTCTGCTAATTAACAGACTTCATGGGAGTTGCGCAAATTCAAGAAAAGGCACAAACGTAGCGACAGTATTCTGCGGCAGAGCGGCCGACTACTGCTGAGCATCTGGTGTGACACCAAGGCCGTCCCTCTACTCAGCACCCATGTGGATTCCTTAGCCGGAAAATGTACCATCGGACGACTCATCGGGGGCCAGAAACATCTAGTCACTTGTCCGCCGGCAGCAATCACTTACACTGAGTGCATGAATGGTGCGGACATGGCCAATCACCTCATCTCCTCGTTCTACGTCGGCAGTAGGTCCATACCAGGCTCAACATGGTCATGGTATCTGGCACCGAAAAGGCCGGCAAACGCTCCCAGCTGACTTACCAAAGATAGCTGGCCAACCAATTCATCAATCGAGTGCGCAAGACATTTCCCATAAGAATTCCAGCCGTCTTGGGTACCAGTCATCACCACGAAAAGAGTACGAGGAACCGCGGCTGCCAGGTGTGCAGGAAGTACAGACTGGAACGACACGAGACCATCTGGTGGTGTGCCACTTATCGCATGAACGTGTGCACCGACGAAAGCTCAAGCAGAAGGCAAAACTCCAGAAGATATAATATAAGGATCCATGTGTTTTAATCTTTCTAGACTAAAATGAGGTTATTTATCTGAGATCGTATCTTTTTCTTCTTCTTTATATTTCTTGGTTTTTTAAACTCTGATTAGGCGATATTCTTTGTTAACAGTCATATACACGGTATTAACTCTGACGAATCGTAACGAGTGTTTCTTACAATTGAAAACAATTTTCTAATTTTCCATAACGCCCGGTGCGTTGGGATACATCTACCTAAAATATCGACGAGCTTCTTTACTTTATTTCATGATGGAAAAGCCAGCGTAATGTATTTACTAAATACATTAATATATATTTAATATTTTTTTTTAAATACATGTATGATTTCCAAATTAATAGAATGTGTAGAAAATATTATTCAAAATGGTTTGCATTATTCATCAATTGTTAAATTGTGCGCGGCATGGTTTGAATCAAAATTGCATTCTGAGAAAATTAGTAACATCATTTTTTATTAAACTTTTATTTCTGGACGCTTGTTCTTTTCCCGGTTGTGTCTGAGTCATTTAGTCTTGAACTTTGGACCCATCTTTCCAATCACCTACCTTTTGTTGTTTGCTATTGTATATTCCTATATTTTTTACGCGCATTTGCACTCTTTCACAAGATGTGTTGAAGAAAAGTAATTCCGGGTGGGTGGAGTCATAAATGATGAAAAAGTTTATGAATGTGTAAAATAAAAAGATAGCACCATTGCGGTCATAAATATTTGTATGGATAATGACCATTTTTGTCCTATTTGACCATATTTGTCCTGTAACTCGTATTTTGGCTTACTGTTATGTTTTATTTCAGGTAAAAAAATCTGTGTGGGCGGGGTCTGACAACTAACTTTTCTTTTTTGAATGGACTAATTATTCCACAGTTTTTATCGTCAACTATCTGTGATTACTGATATGTCGGAATAGCTTCTGGGCAGTGAAAGGCTTTAAGAGGTCCCACTATCCCTGTAATGTGGACGATAATTGAACCTGGCAAGTTGTTCCTGTCTTGGAAAAATTATAGTACATATTAATTTATAGCATAATTCAATAAGTTTTACCATGAGTCTATGAAAAGTTCCGTAGGAACGATGAGTAACAGACTTGCATTAGGTTGGTGTCCTAGCGTTTGACCGATGACAGAGCCTCGCCTCGACCACCTTTGGAACTAGACACCTAAAACTTTCAATTTTAAAAACTAGATGGCGCCAGTAATTTGTACTTTTTAAAATTTTAGTATCATTTACAGCTCGTTTGTGGGCTCTCAATGTTATTCATAAATTCTTATTTAAAGTATCCTTTGGAATTCTCAGACTAATAAAATTTACTAAGCTATATTCTAAACTATTTCGGTATTATTTTTAACCAATCACGAAGCAGTTTGGTTAAAACGAACGCCATGACATGTGTTATGCAATGTGCCACTCGTGCTTCAACTAAATAAGTGAAATCTTCCAAGTCAACTGCCAGAAAGGGACAGACGAGGAAATTCAACTTTATAAACAACAAGAAAGTAGTTCGATAATATGGCAAAAAAATGTTTGCTCACTTAGTGCAATTATTTTGTTGGTGGTCCGTGTTCATACTGGAGATAATCCCCTAAACAGTAAAATGTGTGGTAAGGCATATCTACGATTATCTGTTGCACATTTTAAGTCGAAAGACAGGAAGCTGATTATATCTAAAGTGTGACACGTCGTATTATGATTTGTGAGATTTTCTGCTGCATTTTCTACATTCTACGACAAAACAGTGAGAAAGTGTTTAAATGTGGAAACCGTAGTAAAGCCTTTTAACTGAAGCTCATGTTTAGTTGCGTTTGGGGGCGAGAAGTGTCTTAATGTTTTTGTGACGAGAAGCCTATTAAAAACATAGTATGGGGTACTGCAAATTCTGGTGAATGAGGCTTGTTGCAACGTAAATGAATTTTTTCTACCGATCGTTCCTTAAATCAAGTTTGTAGTACGCAATTATCTTATTTACGTGAATATCAGACGATGTATACTCGTATACAAAACGGTGTGAAAACCTGGAAATGCAACCGTAGTGGTGCCGCTTTTCATACATAATTAAAAGAAATAGACAACTTTTAAATGCCAGATATTTTTATTAGTATCCGTTTTCGAAGTAAGAAATATTACAATGCATAGTCAACGTTTTTTAATGAGACACTTAAGTGAAAATTTAAAAAAGCTACAATTTCGTTGTAAAAGTGTGTAGCAATGTAGTCGAATGGATAATGGTGTAAACCCCTTGAAGTTTGAATTGTATGCTGCAGCATTTTTATTGAGAAGCCCTTTATTATCTACGGTCGAATTCTACTCTAGCTGATTTTGTAAGGTGTGTGCTACTTCAAATACTAAGCTTCAGCAGGTCCCCTTTTCGGCAAAACAATGAATGACATTAAAAAAAATT
>JAHWFP010184576.1:83897-95117 GCA_023313725.1 Lithobius niger | reverse complement strand
GGGGGGGGGGGCTGTAACTAAAGTCTGGTGCATTTCCGGACCCATGTGTATAGGACTTTTTCTTCTTATCTTTGATCACACAGCGGACCCTCAAAATAGTTGACACCAATTTCCGAACACCCTGTATATGTTGGATACAGACATTTTAGTAAGAGATTTATTATTTTATTTGAATGATCACAAATGCCATGAAAAATGTCCGACTACCTCAAACTTCATTCTCTGCTGAACAATTATAAACTTATTTTAATGCGTTATAGCATTTCACTGAGCTAGTTTACCTAATCTTATAATCTTTTGCCCCGTGAACACTACCAATGCCTAGTGATTTTTATTTAACGGCAATTTTACCGGACAGAAATTTTGTTGTAAATATTTTTGATTTAAATCTCCTTCCAAACTCCGACTGCGACCACCATTCCCAAAGCAAACCATCTAGCTTACCTTCAATTAATAGTACCAAAAGATCTGAGCATCCTATTAATTGCAAACCAAACAGATAAACGTACAAGGCCTTTTCACTTTATTGAGTAACAACTCAAACTGCTCCTGCTTTACCAAGGCCTCGTTCCTTCAAAGCTGCTTCAAACCATCCGTTTGTAAAACCGCCAGTTCTCCTGGCCCTCAGCCAATCAGGAGGGCGAAGCTCTCCGACGTCCGCGCTTGGCCTGGCTGGATCCTCGTTGTTAGCATAAAAACCACAAGCAGCTCTCACTTCTGAGCACAGCTCACAGATCTCAAGCTAGAGGTGGTCACGCCGGTCGGGAGTGGAAGAAGACACGGTCCAAATGTTGTCATGCTGGGCAATAGGTAGTGGTTCGTATGTTACTAGTTTAGCTTAAAAATTTAACTTTAGGACCCCCATTCTAAATTTATAGTTTAACTTTACTAACTTCTAGACTTGAGAAATGTTATGGTTGGCTAAGCCATCAGCATTTTTGGTCCCCTGCCTTCCATACCGTAACGGTGGTTCTCTTCCCAACAACCAACTTTTCTCGTTTATTTTAAATCTAATTTTAACCCTTTGAGTGCTAAACCCGAGAAAATCGCAAGCCAAACACAAGCACAGGTTGAAGTATTAAAAACAGAGTCCTTACTACGCGCGAGACGGCCAACAATGCAGGAATGACAACAATACTAGGTTCCCTTAACAAGCCGACTCTAGAGACGGCCGTGGCCGAGTTAGTAGAGGCGTGTGCCTCACGTTTAACAGCTCCTTCAGGTTGCTAGTTCGAGCCCCGTCCAGGTTACCCCTACTTTTTTGGAGATACAAACAAAAACGCAGCTCTCAAACGGTTAATCTAAACAGCAGACGGTTTGATCTTTTGAGGGTTCGAGAAACTTAACTGTAAGGACTAATTGTAACTTAGCGGATGCGGTTTAATTAGGGTTTTCAGGATTGGAACCACAAGACAACTTTTTCTTAACGAAAATTTTGATTTTGAAGAACTAAAACCTAGTTCTTACTTGTATTTGAATTTCAACTTGTAAATTCTTATTTTGCTTTTATGTAAAGCCAAACTAGTGAACTTAAATGTAAAGTGTTCCATCTTATTCATTTTGTTGTTATAATAAAATCAAGAGTTTTAAACTTAAAGTTCGTTCCCTAGTTGATTAATTGTTAGAGTCGAAATATTATGTAGCCCATTTGTATTTGTAAACTCCAGTTAACAGTTAACTTATTTCCACCGATGGTGGCAGCGCAAAACGGATAGTATTAATGTGTAGGCCTATAGTTTAGAACAACGACGCTTTATTCCCCATGCCGGGACTGCAGCCAATACTGTGCTTATTCACGAAAAAGTCGTAGTAATCGCCAGCAAGTTAATACTAATAGCCAATGTCAACCAAAGATGCCGGGGATGATACAAGTACCTCAGTCATCGTAGCATCCGCCGTTACAGAGAACACAACCAAAGACGCATTGAATTGGTTGCCGACTGGTGTCGGGTGAACTAGATGAAAGAGGTTGGGTGATGGAAGATTCAAGCATCAATCGACTTGCTTCCGAGTCGGATGCCAGAGGGCAGTGAGAAGAAATGAAGATAAATGAAAGAAACGACCAAGGTAGCAGTTTACTTGTTTGTCGTTAGTGCCTGTGAAACTGACGAAAGACAACAGACGAAAATAGTCCAGGTTAACAGGCTTGCTTCCGTGTTGAATGATGAATGCAACGAAAGAGCAACCAGGTAGCAGTAGCTGGTTGTCGTTAATGTCCATGTCAGTCGGCTGGGCGTAAGAACAGACAGAAATTCAGGTATCCGTAGACTTGTTTCTGTGAGATGCAGAATGGTGGTGAAGACGAAGGAGACGTCCAGCAGTAGTTCACCGGTTGTCATTCCAACGCTGGGCAAGACTGACAAAAGCTTTCAGATGAAAACAGGTCAAGAATTGGGTCAGTTTTCATCCCAAGTCTTGAGAAGCAGCAAGAGTTTGTATTTGTACAAGATCCAAGATGGCAGAGTGACGAAAGATAAGACGTCAAGGCAGTGGTATGTTGGTAAGCGTTGTTACATTGGCGACGACAGATGAAAGGAGTCCAAGGCGCAGCCTCGTTTCTGTGTGAAACAAGATGGTGCATTAAGAGGCACCGGGTTCGGCGGTTTCATACAAATATTGACAACGTGAAATCCCATCCAGCTAAGATGTCTTTTGTGCAGCTGAACGAAGGAGACAATTGCCGTGGTTGAAGGTAGTTGAAAGTCCACAATAAGGCAAGAAGTTTGCTTCAGATTAGAAGACGTCGTCATTCATAAAAGAGGCACGCTTCAGTACAGCACGCTTCAGTACAGAACGCATCCAAATCGGGACTTGATGGCATCTTTAGTGGTGGTAGAAGGAATGGCTGTGGAAAGGGGTCCACAATGCAATGACAAAAGATCTTGCTTCAATCCAAAAAGGCAAGATGGCGTCTTTGGTGAAGAGGCTTGCTTCAATGCTTCTTTGTCGCTTGTAAGGATGACAAAAGAGCGTTTATGCCTGCCGTCGGTAGCGGTCCCAGCAATTCAGTCTTTCGTGTATGCGTCTTTCGTGGATGCAGAGGTCGACAGCGTCAATGGCAGCAGGCGCAGACAACTTGTCAGACAAAAGAGGCAGAGGCATCAGTTTGTGAGGCGTTAACAGGATCAGAGTGAGTGCAGACGAATCACTGGGCGAAGAAGTGGTCTTTCGTGAAGAGACTTCCTTTGGATGTTCTTTCGTCTTGGGTATCGCTGCTGGCACATTCGTTGCGGCTTGAACATTTTAAAGATGGTGGAATCGGAAAACGATGTGATGTGGACACGCTCTGGAGGAAAAATAATGCACGTCTATCGCACCGACGCACTTTTATCGAGAGGAATGCGCACGCATTCAGGTCACGGTACGGAGCTGGCGGCTACAAGCAACAAGAAAAGACAAATTTACCAGTGGCAGCTGGTTAAAATTTGTTTTTATTGCCTATATGAAAATATATATTACCTGTTTTAATTTAGCACTCTTGGGTTCTCATTGCTTCTTCCAGAGAGAAAAAAAGTTGGCTTCCCTGCCCGTCCCATAGCTGTCCTACTACGCATGCGCGGACGTAGGTATCCATATATAAGCGCTGGCGCAAGACCAATCCTCATCTCTTTTACAACCCTCTTAAGCGCAACTATGGCCACTTGGAGGGGAGGACAGTGCGGGATGAAGGTAACGTACATTTTCATATAGGCAACAACAAACACAAATTTTAACCAGCTGCCACTGGTAAATTTGTCTTTTTATAGTTGCCCTTGAAAATATACATTACCCGTTTTAATTTAGCACAATAACAGACTTCGTCAAAAGGCAGTGGGGCCATCGTGACGGGTGCCCTGGCTACGGACTGGCTAACCCGAAGTCAACTGACTTGGTGAACCTGAAGCAGTGTGCATAGAAGACGGACGAGCTACGAGTGACCCAAAGCCACGTAAACGGAACGAAGGGAGTAGTATGTTGTTACGGGACGCTGAGAACCCAGCTGCTGAAAACGGCCAAGCCGGAGCAAAGGTAGCTGCAACGGTTAAGCCAAAAGATGACAGAAGTTAATGCAGTTGCAAACAGGTTCCGGGGCAAGGTGAAACATGTGCTGAATGGCGACCGGATCCCCTGTGGGACGGAAAGCGATTTAGTTGCTTGTACACCGAAGGAATCAAGTGGCAGAGTGTAGGAACAGGTGCGAGGCTTGGATGATATGGAAATCTGATGATAGTGACGAATTGATATTGGACCAAGTTTAGGTAGAGCCGGAACACAGGAGACAGAGTGGGCCGGATGGGAGCTGTGTGCATTCGTGAAAGCTTATGATCCTAGTAAGCAGTTATCGGGCGAAACGTTGAAGTATCAATGGCCAGTAGCCAAGCTACCACAGGATGAAAGTAGTAAAAAAAGTGTTTTACTGAAACGAGCTTCGGCTTCACTTACGTATTCCGGTCACGTACGAGGGGGGGGGGGGGGGGGGGTCATAGGTCAAGGTCACCGAAAGAGTTGTATGAACGATAGTTATCTTTCAGTTTGTAACACTGTGTAGGTTGTGTCAGAGTGGCCGAGTGGTCTAAGGCATCAGATACAAGTTCTGATTCTCAACTGATCTGATCCTCAAATGAGGGCGTGAGTTCGAATCTCACCTCTGACCCATCTTTTAAACTTTTTTAGTCTATGTGTTATGTTTAACTCGTTTCAATTTTGTAAGAAAAAACGGATGGAATAATATTTCAACGTTAAATATCACGTAAACAGTAAATAAAAGCAATAAATAAACAACAAAAACATGAATATAAATACAATCAATTGTACTTCGTTCAACATCTTATCGCCTAATTCTTCCAAATCTGTATCTTCATCACTGGACACAACGACGTTTTTTTGCGGGAAACGCATTGTAGCTCAGGGTTCAACGTAAGCAGTATCGCATCGCACTTTGCGATGCATTATTGTTGTTTTGCTAATCAATTTTTATTTTGTGTCGCAAAGCTGCGACGCAAAATGTTAAGCTACATTGTTGGACTCTGCATGAGAACAGCATTCGTAGCATCTGTTTTTACCAATAGTTGGAAACGGCAAGTGATTAGCTTATGTGGTTTGTTTGCATTTCGTTTAAGAGCGAAAAAAAGCAGCCAAAGTTAGTCTTTTTAATAGCAGCATGGAGTGGGTACAGCCCAAATAGCAGGAACGACCACAAGGAGAGGGTGGGAGAGAATAGGTTTGGGAAGAGCGCTCATACCGGTACCACTAGTCCAATGCATGGCCCAATGACAACCCTAACGATTCGCAACGATTGTGCAAAACTGCCACAAATGTCTTGACGCTGTAGGAATGTTAATGTTACTGCCCAAAAATATTATGTACTGTAATTAAAAATAACAAATAAATTAGACAGAATTTAATAAATACTCCATGAACGCAACGAGAGCTTTGGAAGGCTCCGTCTGTTGAGAAAATAAAAAGTAAAAACATGTGTTAGGCCCAGGCCTATTTGTTTTTAAGAAGTAAATAAAACAAAAACTGCTAATCAAAATTCAGAATCTGCTATAAAAGTTTCATTTTGCATCGCAGTTTTGCTAATCAATTTTGTGGGGTTAAGTCGAGCCCTGTTGTAGCTTATATGATGTTTGCCTAGAGTCTGCTTTCGTAAAATGTTCAGCCTGTGCTTTCATACTGTATATGAAGGACAAATAAGACGGATATCTGCATTCTTTCACGTTTTTTCTGTCTGGTGGTGCAGGTTTCAGACGTACACAAAACCATTACTCAAACGGATTTGATTTTAATTGTTTTTTCTTCAAAAATTTAATTAAATAAACTTTTTAAAGTTAAAAGTTTTTAAAATAAAGCTTATCCACCAATTTTTACACTGAAAGGTTCATAATATTTATTTAAATCAATTTTTATGAGTCTATAATTTAATTATCTTAACGAAATGATATGAACGAAAATTAGACTTTATCTGAAGGACAAATAAGTAGGATGTCTACATTCCTTCACGTTTTTTTTGTCTGGAGATGCACGTTCAGACATACACAAGACCATCACTCAAACGGATTTGACATTAATAGTAATTTCTTCAAAAATTTATCTAAATAAACTTACGTTCCTAAAATAAAGCTTATCCACCCTTTTTTATATTGAAAGTTTCATATTTTTTATTTAAATCAACTTTTATCTGTCTATCTTTTAATTAACCTAACGAAATGTTATGAACGTAAATTAGGATCACACAAACAAAACATCGTTTGGTCGTGATCTTCACAAAGCATTCACGTTTCAGACCATCTCAAAGCTATTACTTAACTGAACTGATTTTAACAGTTTTTTTTTTCAAAATTGTACATAAATAAACCTCAGTATCTGAATTAAAGTTTATCCACCTTTTTTACATTGTATGTTGTATATTTCCATTTTAAATCAACTTTCGGTTGTCTATAATTTAAATAACCTAACGAAATGATGTGGAACAAAAATTATGCTGGTTTAAGTTCACAACTCCGACTTTGGACAAAACTAGTTAACCTTGTGCGCTATTGCATAAGAACTGTTAGCTAGTCAACCTTGAACTTTTTCAGTCTAGCAATTCGTGTTTAGAAACTGGTCACGTTAACACCACAAAACAGACAACCAAAGTCACGATTTCTGAGTTAGCTAGACATAAAAACTGAATAATTCATGTAGCGTATCAGGTTGTGTCTCTACAAGGTTGGTTTACCTAGACCAATAAACTTATAGAGTAGGTGTGTTTGTCCTTCAGCTAACAGGACCTAGCCACTCATAGTAGACACATAAATCACCTGCCTGTAGGCATTTTTCCTTTCAGCCACCAATGCAAACCTGTTTTGTGGGCGACTTGTTCTCCAATCGCAAGTCGCGGTTTTTCCTTGGTAAACACGGTAATAATTCACGGATGTCGCTTAGAAAGTCACGTACCAGGATCCACCGAGAGTATAAAAGGCACAGGATTGGCTGTTGGGAAACACACACTGCAACCGCCGACCAATTGCAGCTTCGAGGGGACAAGGAAAACCAAACGGTAAGTTATTAGTGGTTAAAGTAAACTTGTTGCTTTTAAGTGAAGTAACCAACTTCAATTGTTGCTTCACTGCATAATGGGTAGGAATAAAGGGTAAAATACTTCAAAAATAAGTTATAGCTTTAGAAGTAAAGGTTTTTTTTACCCTCTTTTAGGCAAAACACAAATACGCAAGCACTCTCAAAACAACGGTAAGGGATATGGATTGTTATGTAGGAGATTTGCCCCTGAAACCGGAAAACTCCGTCAGTTTAGGTGAAAACTTGTTCTGTGTGGTAAACGGGTTTAAAAATTCGTGCTATGTGCACATTCGATTTTATGGAGAAGGAAAAATCCGTTATTTTCCAATCAGCAAAGGTGTGGCTATAAAGGCTACTGATTTCACAGCTTTCCTTCAAAATTCCAAAGCCTTACAAGCGATCGTCGATACCAGCGACAAGTCACTCACTCGATCGTACACTTCATCTCGATCGTAATTTTGCAGTTACCCTGGCAGTGGAAAACAACGTTAAACGCATCGTTTTTATTCGAGAGGGAGATAAAACCAAATGCATGTCACTCTCACTCCATCAGTTTCATACATTGTGTGATGCTGAAGATGAAATTAATCATTTCATTCACTTGCAAACCGTTGTAAATGATGGCCCAATTACACACGCTGTGTAAATTTAATACACCTTTTGTGTGTTAAAAAATGGATGTAACGAAGTTAATTGTTTGCATATCAAACGCTGGCTTTTATCATTTTAAAGAAATAAGTCTATTTAGCCAGTCAATACGTTATCACTGGCCCATAATATTACCGACAAACTTTCATGATCTAACAAGTAAGGAAAGATTTAACGTTAATTTTTGCACAGAAAATATACACGTATTCGGTATGAGAATTTTTCACGTGACAATACTCTTGACGAAGTATTAACTTGCATAAAAAAGCTTTATTTACAAATGAGTAAACCCATTTTTTGCGGTGAAAGGTGACCATAAGTTAAAAAACTTATTGTTAAATCGATGCAACATCAGTAAAGTGATTGATTTGAATAATTTCGAATGCGAAAAGCAACTGAAAAAAAAGAAAAACGTGACGTGTATCCGTTTTTCGTTATGCATAATCGTGACCAGTGTTCGTTTTACAATGCGGGACAGTATTTTTACTGGATGTTGGTGAACTATTGATCACATTGTGTTGTGTTTTTAAGACGTGAAGATGGGCAAGGATATGAGCGCCATTCGACGTGCATTGAAGACAAAGAAATGCAAAGACATCGATCCGAGCAAAAGTATGTGCTAAGCAATCAAGTTTCCATCCGAACATTCAGTTTGAAAAAGGAAGCCTTTACAATACATTAGTGCTTTTCAATGCCGAGTATCAGATAGTTTCGTTGTGCGTTGCGCAGAATTTAAAAGAGGTTTGTGCTTTTGTTCGTTTCAAAACACCTGTAACAGATGATGTCATTCGTGGGCTATGCATTACTGCACTCGTAAATCGCAATGACAAATCTCTGGTTATAAAGACATTGAATTCAAAGTGCATTCGTGTCTTTGCATTCGTGTCAACTGGCTCAAGAATCTCCTGGCAATGGATAATCAAGTGCTCGAGGATTTAACACAGACTGATAAAGCAATCCTACCGTTCGAGAGTCTGTTACCAGTATGGATTCAAACTCATGATGAAAAACACTACGAACTCACGGATCCATTTATCCTACGATTCGCTGCATACTTTCCCTATGTAAAGGCATAGTTAGCTAGCAAAGAAACTCATGATTAATTACTTTCTGTTGTATAAGCATTGTTAACAAAGAACTAAATGATTAATTTTGTATTACTATAACCTGAATAAACAACTTTTATGAAATGATGAAACATGTTGTGTTTATTTGTTGGTGGGGGTGAGGGCATACTACTATAAATAGAGGGATGAGATCAGTTTCAGCTTATGAAATGATGTGTTTATTTTTGGTGGGGGGGCATACTACTATAGAGGGATGAGATCAGTTTCAGCTTATGAAATGATGAAACATGTGTTTATGTTTGGTGGGGATGGGGGGCATACTACTATAAATAGAGGGATGAGATCAGTTTCAGCGTTTATAGAAATAGACGTTCGACTGAAGCACCCTTCCATCTTTTTGTTAGTCCAATCAACTTCTTCAGGAAAAACAAACTGGATAAAAAGTTTAATAGAAAATTCACAAAATATTATATTCCCTCCACACAAAAGAATTGTTTTTTGTTACGCTGAGGAACAACCTATTTATGAAACTTTAAAAATAACTTCTCCAGTTCCAATTAAGTTTCATTACGGGCTTAGCGAGGACTTTTACAGTTCATTACAACCTAATACTTTATTACTGATCGATGATTTACTCCAAAGTACAGCTCGTGATTTATTATTGGAAATAGTACACAGAGACTCGCATCATAGAGGTATAAGTGTAGTAATTGTTGCGCATAATTTATACGATAAACAATTAAGAGCTCTCAGTCTCCAGGCGCATTATTTAATATTAATGAAAACTGTACGAGATTACAAACAAATAAAATTTTTAGGCGAACAATTAGGATTTGCGGGGAAAGATTTAGTGAAGGTTTATAAGTCTGCTACAGTCGAGCCCTATTCTTATTTAATTTTGGACTTAAGACCGGAAACACCGAGTATTTTAAGATTTAGGTCTAACATTTTCCAAGACCCATCCATACTATTATGAAAACTTATAGTTAAAGATTTTCTACCGGTTCTGCATCTACTGACCAGTAAAAGAGTTAAAAAAGACGTCAAGTGCGCTTTGTTGAATTGCCCGGAGCTAGTCGATGTTCTATCTCTAGCAGCCCTTAATACTTTAAAGGGCTGTGTAAAAATAAGCCCCGGCCAGAAAGCTAAACTATGTCGTTACGTCAGGTGAAATATTTAGCTGCAAGAAATCATAACCGAAAGGCCAAGCAAAAACTTATACAGAAGGGTGGTCTTCCGTTCCTAAGTGCATTAATTCTGCCCATTATAGATGCGATAACGGGATTGCTGAGTGGATAAGGAACCAAAAAATGTTTTAAAAAATGTATCTTTCGTCCCAACCACCAACTACACGGGACAAGTCACCTTACGTAGCACCCCTTAAGTACATGGAAAACGAAATGAGTCAATTGATGCAAAACGATGGATTGGATGACGACACCAAAATGAAATTATATAACCAATTGCTCAATCGATACCTACGTTACGATGCCGAATGGGTAGATGAAACGGTGAAAGTTATAATTAAAGCTCTGACACATCACGCCCCACACCAGGGACTCCTAGGGGCCCCCGGGGTTCCCACCCACCCCCGCACCAAGAACATCGGGGATGCCCGTCCTTACCCCTCCCATCCCAACACCGAAGGTTCTTCCCACTCCAGTACCGAGAACACCGAGAGCTCCTCCCATCCCCGTACCGAGAACAACGTTGCAAGTCGCTGTTGCTGCTGCTGCACCACCTTACGTTAAACAACCGAAACCGATAGAAGACATAGTGAGTGGTATCATGCCAAAATATAAAAAAAACGTGCCGAGAGAATTTTACGTAGTGGTAGAGTTCAGTGGGACTCGGAAGGGTCGTTTGATACATATGCAAAACGTCGTAGAAGATAGTGACGTAGGCAGGCTCATGCATGGAGCTCTGACGGAAAGTAAACACCATCGCACCATGATGAAAAAGGAGCCCGGCTGTACCTTTATTTCAAAAGTAATAAGAAAAAATTCGGGTCGTCGTTCATTACAACCTGGACAGCCCCTCAAAAAACCTAAGGCAATCTTACAACAACACCAACGAAATGTGAAAAAAAAAATGGAACGATATAAAAATGGTGATCAAAGCCCGACTGCATCACTGATGACCGAAAACTTAGCCGAAAAAGAAAAAGAAGGTCGAGCGTTATCTGAAAAAGAAGAAGACGAGCTAGACATATCTCTCACTGACATATCTAAACTGTGGAATGACGACTTCTATTGAAAAACGATTACAAGAGATATATTTTGACCCAGCTTCACCAGGTGGGCTAGACAGATCGTATAGGGAAGCTTAAAGAAGGAGATTAAAAGTAACGTTAAAACAAATTAAAGATTTTTTATCATCGCAGGAAACCTATACGTTGTTCAAGCCTGTTATTCGACGATTTAAACGGAATCCTATATTAGTTAAAGGAATCAACAAAATATGG
>JAHWFP010184576.1:40510-62707 GCA_023313725.1 Lithobius niger | reverse complement strand
GGGGTAGAGAACTTCTGGAGAGGGAGGGACTGAGTCAGGCCAGCCAAGCTGTCACTCAAGCATGAGGGAGTGAAAGCATGGACGGACGAGGGAGCTACGCTGCTTTAAGTGGAGGAGAAATTGAATACCTTCTTTTGGTTGGAAGGGAATATTGGCAGCTAGCAGAGTAAAGGGAATTGCTGACTCTGGTGGCAATAGAGGCCTTAGCTCGAGTTTAGAACTCACAACGTGAATAGGCCTATACATTTTTTTGGTGAAAACTACGATGTTATGCATCGCAACTATTGAAGCCACGCCCGGGCCCCCCCCCCCCCACGGAGTTTGTTGCTCAAAATTATATAAACTGTTTTTAATAGAAGGAAAAGGCTTTACTGTAAATTCGGATGAGGTTACTATGGTCGGAGCCCTGAAATAAAATACAAGATAAACACTGAATATCCAGCAAAAATAAAAATAGTTGTGTTTGCCATTTTTGAACAAGGTCGAGTCCATAAAAATAATTTACGTTAAAAATTGCTTTTATAAAAGCCTAGGTAAAAGATTAATATAAACCAGCTTAGGTTTGAATGCTAGAAGACATTAAATTAAAGTATTATCGCAGCCGCAAATAATAACAAGAGTGCAGTCGAAGTTTTCATGGTTGCTAAAATAGTCACCTTAGTAATATAAAAACGTAGAGTACGGGTCCTCATACATGTATGTGGTTGAGTGCTGATTGGTAGCCCCTCCTACAACAACACTAAGCTAGTCGGCATTATGCCTGGAATTAAATTCGAAATACAAATGAATATTTACAAGTTTGGTGGAAAACGGCGACATGAATTGTGTGCGGCAGCACTCAGTTTGAGCACTTTTTTGAATGGCTGTGGAGAACAAAGTATGAACAATTTTGGAGTTCTGTCTTCGCAGGATGGAAGATAAAGTTCAGGGCTATTAAACAGTGCAAACCAGAGTCGATTCTGTCCATTTTCCGTGGAGTTACAAATTTTCAAAGTTGGAGTTGTGGAAATGGAGTCCCCGAGTTTTTGATTTTTGGTGCCGGTTCTCCTAACCAATCTTAAGGACTTTAGGCCTCTTGCGTTTACAAGGCTCTGGTATTTTAGTCTTTTTATAGCCGACGAAAATATACATTACTTGTTTTAACCTTTAGCAGACTTCGTCACCTCGGAGGGGGGCTAGGTTCAGGCATCCCGCGTTACGAGCAGGTGCAGATGCCCCTAAGGAACGTATCCAGGTGAAGACAACCAATAACACCCAATCCCGATTGCCAGTCCCATGAGGAGGGTAAGCACCTAAACCCAGTTAGAGTATCTAAAGGGTCTTGCACAGAGGAGGGGGGGGGGTGAAGGTCGAGTTTCAGAAAACTGAAAACCTTCCTACCCTACTATGGGAGTTGGAGCAGCGGCCCGAAGTCGGAATGACGATGGTAAAGACTGAGGCAGGTCATAAGCAGGAATTGGCCACAAGCCGGAACTTTCGTAAGGGAGGAATGGTAACAGAGTGATTCAGTTCGTCATAGCAGAATCGAGACACAGCGGAGCGATCCGGAACTTTGCAGCGTAATCGAGGTATAGGTGGTAACGACAAGGAATAGGCAGGGCAGTCGGAACGGGCAGCCGGAACGGAGGGCTTGGGATGGAATCATGTACGGTATAACACGTCGGTGAAGGTAGCAGGAAGTGGAGGCAACAGCAAACTGTTCCGAAATTCATGCAACAGCTGAGGATGTGACTCAGGTGGACAATAAGCCGGAGAAACGGAAGGTAGACCAGAGGAACGACGTATTCAGTATAGGACATGAAGCAGTGATTCGTTTACATGGCGATCTGGTGTAGGCCACAATTGGATCAACGGTTTGGAACATGAACACGAGAGGAACCAAGTATTCATGACTAGGCGGCACACCAAGCCGGAACAGACAAGGCATATTGTGAGTCGGATATGGCTTAGAATAGTCAGCGAGGAATCGTGACCCAGCGCCTAGCCGTAAGGGGCAGAGAGTGCAGTACCGGTGAGGAGCGGACCAGGCCATTACCAGAAGAGAAGCCCTTGTGGCCAAGATACTGGTGAAGACAGGAAGGAATTTGTCCGCAGCAGAAGGGAGCAAAGCGCTGATCCGCGCCGGAGGAACATATGTGGAAAGGACGTTCCAAGGAATGATCCGGAACAGGAACGGCAGTGTTGACGGTCCAGACTTCGAGGGCCTGAGCTAGACGAGGCAGAGATGGTGCAGGAAGACACGGTGGGTGTGTAAGAAAGGAACCGGACACGAAGCGAAGTAGGACCTCACAGTAGGTGACGGTTCAGAGACCGTGTATAGGAGAATGTCTACCAGAGAGCAGCGAAAGGTAGGAGACGGGAACTGAAAATGGCTCTGGCAGGCTGGAGGAGACGTCTTGAGGAGGTATCTGCTTGCAGAAAGGTCTGCAGGGTCGGAATCGTGCACAGCAGAGCTCACCGGGAAGGGAAAGAAGGAATCGGCGAAATGCAGGCCGGGGAAGGGTTGTCTTGACTCGCAGCGAGCGAGTCCCACGCTGCAAGTTTCCAAACGTGATGTGGAACGTTATGTGGAGACCAGGAGAAACAAGCATCTGTTACGGAGACACTATCTCAGAAGTGGGTACGACCCGTCAGGCCGAAAGAGTACTGAACACGGCGCTGAGGTCTGTGAAGTGTGTTCAAAAAAGGAGGCTGTCATCGCAGTAAACACAACTGCGTAGGATTGCCGCTGATAAGGGATGAACTACCGGCTCGTCACGGAAGCAGTGAGAGCGTCGGAGGCGGTATCAGTGCAGGAACGGATCATAATAGCACGAAGAGGCTTCGATCCGGAACGCGGAATCGAGGGAGCGCCGCAGGGACTGGCTTGGGCCTAGGGGAATGAGAAGGAATGGAGAACGAATCGTCGGTCCGTGTGCAGATGTCCGTGTAGTAAGTTTTTGTCGTTTTAGTATTGCAGCCACCCAGGCTGAAGTACATGACTTGGAATCCGCAGGCGGTGGTTGATTCCGCTTGAATTTAAGGATGGCCGAATCCATGAGGGCATGCACTTGGATCGTGGAAAGTGGGTCCTCAGGTTTGCTGGTGACGGAACGTGAGGCGACTGAAGGTCGAGAGGAACGAGAAGAATATCCAAGGGGCTAAGGAGGGAGGAGGCTGCTGCCTTGGCAGCTGCTCTCCTAGCCTTGACCAGTAGCTTAAGACGAGAGTAATGTTCTTTGGCTCGAAGTAGATCTTCACTAAGAGATCGCAGAACCCGACCAGCGGAGGATTGTCCGCACGGAACCGGCGGAGTGGTCGTGTCGGAAAGGAACGGATTGCCGAGTGGAATTGTGGGATCCAAAGAGCCCTGCCCTGAGGTAAGTTCAAGGATTTCAACCCCGGATTTGGGGGGCTTCAATGGGGCAGGATAGGAAGAGGGGGGCACTGGACGAACCAGCAGTTCCTTAGGCGCACCTTTAGCCCACGGCTTCATAGCAGGCGGAACGGCAGACGGAACGGAGAGGAGCATCAAAACAGCACAGCCGCACAGAACGGTGATAGAGAAGAAAAGATAGGAACGTGAAACGTTTTGGAGAAGCGACATGTTTATAGTCAGATGTAAACAACAGCGTTTGAAGAAGGTAGGCAGAAAGTAGAAGTGGTTCGGAAGAGGCCGGGTGTTGGGTCTCAGACTCGTTTTCCATGATGCTATTGAGAAGTTCCCCTGGGTAACCAAAGAGGGTTGGTTGACAAGAAAGGCAACATCGCAGTCCAGTATTATGTTTCCTCCCCACCCCCTCTTCGCCGGCAATCTGATGGCCAAAGCGGAGCGGCAAAGGGGATCTGGAACATATGTTTGCAAGATGAACGCTGATGGTCCGTCCGGTGCTGATGGTCTAGTCGGACAAAAGGGCTCGAGGGAAAACGATTGTTGATTTGCAGGACGAAGGAACCGCTACCAGGTGTATGACTACGGGAGACAGGTAACTGGTGACAAGAAGCAGATGAGGCTAGTAAGCGTAGGATGGTAGCCCTTGTGACTGAACTCCCGGCGGGTGTCCAACAGATCGACTAATCCATGGAACCGCGGTAATGCGGAATTGTGGAGCTGAGGAAACTGTGGAACGGCGGAATCGCGGAACTGCGGAACTGTGGAAATGTGGAACCGTAGACTGAAGGTCGAGGAGTTTGTGGCCAAACTGAACTGATGCAGATCCGCAGAGCGAAGGGGAGCACCAAGGAACAATAGCCACGTTCTTATGAAGAGGAAAGAGGAGGGAAGAAGTGGCGAGGAACGTACGAATTCTAGTGTGTAGCTGCGGTCCCCGAACTGTTCCTAGCAGACCGAAAGGTATGGGGAAACGTGGACACAAGACGTCCAAGGGCACTGTGCTGAGGGCAGGGCGGACAGGAACTATCTACTCCGGAGAACCGAAGAGCGACTGAAGAAAGCAGGAGCAGCAGTCAGCACATCCGTTATGGTGGAGGTCTTGAAAGAAAGCTTAAACGACGGCCGATGATTCGGTTAGAAAACTAAGACGCTGTGCAGCCGGAATGCGCAGAAGGTAGCGATGCTAGCCTGAAGACAAGAGTAGGGATCCGGGAATCAGAGGAGGTTGCGCAGTTCTAACGCATAGAAGGTGGCAACGCCAAACAAGCGAAAACGACGAACCACAGCCAACGATACGGGTTGGAGATGCCGCGCAGTTCCAATGCGTAGCGGGTAGCCACGTCAGACAGGGGGAATGCACAGGGAACTAGAACCATGTAGATAAACGTGTCACTGGATGATATCCGCAGCAGCGGAATGTGGTCCACAAAGTGACTGGGCTTCGCACAGGGGCCCAGTTCCGGTCTGCTGATGGAATCGAGACGACATTCCGCGTAGGGGAACCGCAGTACCAGCAGCAGACGGAACGGTAACACGTGAGGAACCAGGTGGATTGAGGTTTGCCAAAGGAGCCCAGGCCGGAAGCTGGGGCCCGGTTCCGGCCCACTGGCCGCCAAGCGGCTGAATCGAGAAGGTAGGGCAAGAGGAACCAACCCAAGTCCAGGTGAAGGCCCAAGGCGAGAACTGGTATACTTATCATCATAGGAGACACATAGCCTGCAGGGGCCAGGCGGAAAGTAAGTGCGTTCCTTATAAAGCAACAGGCAGAACACAGAACCTTGGTCCCGGCATAGGACACGACCGGAATCATTGAAAACCGAAGTAGAACGCTAGTTTCGGAACGACAAATGAAGGGACTAGTTGCAGACGAAGGTGGCTGGCTGAACGGAGCGCACGAACGGCCTGCGACAGATGCACTGCGCGTCGTGTCGCAGCATGGAACGGTCGGAACAGCCGGACTCTAGAGGAGTCCGGAACAGCTAGGAGTTGGCGAATCCAAGAGGAGCGATGAAATCTTCAGAATGAGGAATAGAATAGAACAGAGAACCCTACTGTGCAAGCAAAAGCCAAGAAGTTCCCCACCCCCCTCCCCCCAAACCCACAATCCATACACACACACACCCAAACCAAGGACCAACCACCAGGAAAAGCCTAAGCAAGAAAAAGGTCCAGCCGACTTTTGAAAGAATCAAGCGAAGTAGAAAGAATAACTGAAACTGGAAGCGCATTCCAGGCCGCGACCACGCGTTCTGAGAAAAATCGGTGCCGAACATTACCACAGGAGACACTTCCGCAGAATTTGAGGGAATGCCCCTTTCATAGTGTGAGAAAGACAAAAGTCGGCTGCCTGGACGTCAATAAGGTGGTTTAAGATTTGGTAAGTGAGGGTAAGGTCACCCCGGAGGAACCTGGTTTTGACCGAGGTCAAGTTTAATTTGCGAAGACGTTCATCATAAGAAAAATTTTGAGGGGAAGGTACCATTTAGTGAGACGGCGTTGACAAGTCTCAAGACGGGCGAAGAAAGAAGCATAACAGGCGCGGCCAACCTGAGAGCAGAAATCGAGCGTAGGGCGAAGGAAGGTTTTGTACAGGAGAGCAAACAGCTTAGGTGAGACAGCAGAGAAAGTTTTAAGAATGTAGTGGGCTTTTTTGAAGACTTTGCCGATGATGTAATCAGTATTGGCATGAAATTTCAAGGAAGAATCAACCAAAATGCCCAAGTCCCTATGGGACGTGTTAGCAGAAAGGGTAGTTTTACCAAGGTGATAGCTGCAGTGAGGGTTGTTATGCCCAAAATGCAGCACCACGCATTTGAGAGGATTAAGGGCAAGACAGTTTTTGGTCGACCAGGTGGCAATGGCGTCAATGTCTTGCTGGAGATCTTGGTGAAGAAAAGCGGGAGAGAATTTTCAGGTCGTCCGCATAGCTTCTGCTAAAGGATCGGATGATGGAATGGAGGTCGTACAGGAAAAGGTTGAAAAGAAGGGGGCCCAGAACAGACCCCTGGGGGACCCCCGAGGTAACGGGGACCCAGTCACTAGTGGAACCTCTGAGACTAACACGTTGTCGTCTATGAGAAAGATAAGAACTGATCCAAGCAATACGTGTTTTAGGAAAATTCAAAGAGGACAGTTTGTGAAGGAGGAAGAAGTGGGAGACGGAATCAAAGGCTTTCCGAAAGTTGAAGAAAACAAGATCACATTGCACCCCTTTGTCCAGTAAGTAGGTAGTAAGTTTCAAGAAGGTTGGATTGGCAGGAGCGGCCCGGGAGGAAACCGTGTTGGAACTCAAAAACAATATTGAGACGTTGACAAATGCACATGATAGATTTATGGTAAAACCTTTCAAGAATTTTAGACGCGACACAGAGCAAACTAATCGGGCGATAATTATTAACATCATGGAGGGAACCACCCTTGTGTACAGGAGTGATATTTGCATCTTTCCAACGGATAGGGAAGGTGCAGGAGGAAAAGGAACTTTGAAAAACCAAGAAGAAGGGGGTAGGAAGAGAATTTGCACAAGATTTAAGAAAAAGGGGAAATGCCATCAGGGCCGCTGGAAGAATCCTCCCTTAAAGCAATGAAGGCATTTTCCACATCTGAGCACAGAAAAGGAGCAGGAAGGAAAGCAGCGTCAATTGGAGAGCTGGCGCGGCGCGGTAGAGTAGACGAGGCAAAGTGAGAGCCAAATTTAACCGCAATAGCCCAGTCATCAAGCAAAGTAGGACCGTCGTTTCTCTTCAGGCAGGTAGTGGGGGCAGTTTTTCTATTACGATTAACATAAGCAAAAAGGAACTTTGGGTCCAATTTGGCTTTGAGAATGAGGATTCCTCGTAACCGCGACGGGCGGAGCGAAGCCCGGAAACGGCAGCACTCCGGGCAGCTTTGAACAGGGCCATATTAGAAAGGGAGGGATGATCACGTAGGCGATTGTAGGCACTTTTTTCTGCCTAATCAAGGACCTGATGTTTTGGTCCATACAGGGCGGAGCACTTTTGGTAGATGGCGCACACTTATAGGAATGAAAACCTAAAATTTCAAGTTGGGTGTCCCCGTCCCCCCCCCCCCCCCCCAGCTCAGCAGGCCAGTCAACACAGGAAAAAATATCATTAACATGTAGTCAGCTTTCCTATAATTGGGACGGGGACCGCCAGGAAGATTAATGTGAAAAACAATTTCGATATCATAAGAGAGAACGTCATGGTCGCTGAGCCCAAGGGGTGGATAGTGGATAATGGAGGAAACAGTAAGGTCAGTATTGGTGATAAGATCAAGTAAACTAGATTTTTGACCAGTTCTGTGTCTGGTGGGCTTCACAACATGCTGGAGGAGGTCATGATCTTGCATAAGTTCCAGAAATTCAAAGGCAGCACTATTTTCCGATTGGGAAGTAAGGAGCGTGGTCCAGTTAATGGTAGGGAAGTTATAGTCCCCGGTGAGGAGCATTTGGCGACCCTTGGACTGCGTAATAAAATGGTTGAGAGAAGAAAGTAGAGCTGGCCAGCTGCCGAGCAGACTTATTTTAGGGATACGGTAACAGCCAACGTACAACTGACTATCCTTAGCGATATTTAGCTGACACTGAATAAATTCCCACTCTCCATGAGGGTCAGTAAAAGAACCAAGGAAAGTCGAGGGGATGCCAGATTTAACATAGATGGCGACACCGCCATGGTGATTAGTTTCCCTGTCGCAACGATACCGAGTGTAACCGGAAAGACCAAGGGTGCAGTTATCCATTTTGTTAGTAAGGTGTGTCTCAGGGACACAGATCACATCCGGATTTATCGTGGCAACATGGTGTTTGAGTTTGTCAAGCTTGCTGAACAACCCCTGAGCGTTAAAATTCGAAAGCTTAAGAGAATGGAGTTTGGCATGTGCCCTTTTGGAAAACGAATTTTACTCTTGAATTGAAAGCACATTAAGATCAGCCTCCAGATCATCTTGTGATAAATTGTTGAGTAGTTCCTCCGAACCAGAGAGGTGCAGAGAATTTCCATCGTCGTCGCCTTCAGTCAGGTCGCTCCAATCCCTTGAGACACTAGTTTTTCCTTTTAAGTTATCTTCAGTTTCTTTTTTTTTTTTCGGATAGTACTATTGTTGTTTACCAGATCCCCAGCTGAATGGTTGAGAAGATTCGGCTTGAAAAAGTTATCAATAGTTCTTTGCCCTTTGGT
Source organism: Lithobius niger (assembly GCA_023313725.1). Classification (NCBI taxonomy): domain Eukaryota; kingdom Metazoa; phylum Arthropoda; class Chilopoda; order Lithobiomorpha; family Lithobiidae; genus Lithobius; species Lithobius niger. The sequence continues at coordinate 54,154 of JAHWFP010184576.1, read as the reverse complement.
AGGTCCTTTGTTGGGATCATGCGTGGCAGTAGGGGGAGCAGCCCGATTTGAAGTAGTGGGGTTTCCTGTAGGTTTGCGTCTTCGTCCAGTGAAATGGGCGACACGAGCGCCTGGGGGCCAGACATCAGAACCAATGATAATGTCCGGAAAGGTACTATCAACGGTAACACAAAACGATTTATGAGTTGGGTACGTCGTGCGCAGTGGAAAGCAACCCACAGTAAGCCCAAAGGTGGTTTTAATAAGACTTTGAATGTACTCCACTTTCGTACTGACGTGGAGTGTAACGGCGGACGCTACGATGGCTTAGGTGCTTGTGACGCCCCCGGATTCCCTGGTGTACGTGGAGTATCAGCTTGAGGTTAATCGGTGTTAATGACGACTTTTTACGTTATTCAACACAGCATGGACACTGTCCCAGCATGGGGGATGAAGCGCCGGTCCTAATTAAAGGGGCCTAACCTTAAACTCTCGGTATCGCTGCCACCAACGGTGGATTTAACTGTTTAACTAGTTAAAATCTAAAGATAGGCTACATATTTAATTTTACACTAAAATACAATTAATCAATTCTAGCAAACGACTGAAGCTTAAAACTCCTGGTTTTATTTTTGCAACAGAGAATGAAAGTACACTTTACATTAAGGTTTGCTTCTGAAAGCTTTTGAATACCAATTATTTAAATAGGCAACAAGTTTGCATTTACAAAAAGTAGCAAGTTTGAATATACACTTAGTATTTCACAAATTCAGACAAACACACTTGGTCTGAATAAAAGTTAAATTTTCACATTAGAAAAAGTAAATCATGAGTGCTCCCGGAGACACCCGCAAGACTAAACAGCCGCAACTGATTAAAGTCTATCTGACAGTATGTTTCTTATGATCAACCGTCCACAGTTATGTTTCTAAGTTTTCCAAGTACAAAAAGATCAACCTCCCTTAGTTCCCTCGAGAACTGTTCTAAGTAATAAAAAGCCCGGCAATTTTACACTTAGGCATCAGTATGTCTAAATTTGACTTCCACAAAGATCAAACCGTCATTTAGTTTAGATTAAAAATCCATTTAAAATAAACTGGAAAAGTTGGTTTTTAGTAAGCGAACCACTCTGACGTTATGGGGAGAGAGAACCTAAGATGCCGCTACAGGCGTCTCCACAATAATTTTCCCTAGCTAGAGAGTTAAAGTTAAGTTTTAAAGTTAAGTTTTAAACTAAAATTTAGAATATGGAGGTCCTAAACTGAACTTTCAAAAGCTAAACTATAACATACGAACCACTACCATCGTGCCCGGCATGGCATTCTCCGGACATGGCGTTTCCATTCCCGACTGGCGTGACCCTTCTCTAGCTTGAGATCTGTGAGCTGTGCTAACGATTGAGTTCTGGGGTTGGGGTTTTATACACAATACCGGAAGTAGGCGCGGACGCCGAGGGTAGCTGCGGGGGTCTGATTGTCTGAGGGCCTCGTGAACAATGGAAAGTGGGAGGAGAAGTCGGTTGAACAAAGGGACTAGGTGCAGAGCCGTTTGAAGGAGTAGGGACATGTAAACGGAAAAGGTAGGCCTGTTTTGAGTTTTACTCAATTGAACATTGGGAAATAGGCCTTTACTTTGTATTATTGGCTACGGATTGAATATTCTGCGGATTGAATATTTACATTGTTTGCAACGTGAATAGGCTCTTGTTAAAGCTTAATACTATGGCTTGGGTAATGCATAAAGCATTACTATTAAATTTTATAAGCTTTAACTGTAAACTGCAGTGTTATACACCACAACTAGTTTTGGCGGGGGGGGATTGAGGATTTAAAGTTTTTGCACAGTTTGACCTTCGGATTGGGTTTGAACAGATCTTTTACAGACATCTTTTAGTTTTTAATAGTATATCAAGCTAGCAGTAGCATTTGGATGGGTCCAGTCGGGCTGAGAGGAGAACTAAAACAAACATATATACACTATAATTCATGTCCGGTAGAATGCCGATGTCTAATTACTTAGACTAATGGCAGCGTTTCTGGGGGCAAAAGATTATTATAAAAGGCTAAATAAATGAATAAATAGTCTAGCTTAGTTGTATGCTAAAATGCATGAAGTTAAATTGGAGGTTTAACCTTAAAGTTAAAGGACTATGTTTGATCTAAGTGGAAATTTTTCATAGTAGTTGCAATCGTTCAAGCACAATAAAAAATATCACACATCAAATTGTTGTCAGTAAAATTCTCGAGGTTCAGTACCTTCGCAGAGGAAGCCCCTCCTAAAATTCAACTAAGCTATTGTTTGTGGGCTTTATGCCCGAAAATAAGAGTGATAAATCAAAATACATGAATACAAATTATAACAATGGCGGCCATGAAGAAGTAGCGCTGCTGGTGGTTTTGGTTGATCTTCAAACGTAGATTTGATAATCTTCTAGATGAAAAGTTCGAATTTGGGCTTCCCCAAGAGGCTTGTATAAGGTTGAAAATTTGGACCGATTTGGTCCACAATTAAGAAAACGGGGAGATTTGCCTAGGCGAGGCATTTGGGTGCCTCAAGAAAAAAAATTTCAAATTTTTGAAAAACTAGCTTTTTTCGGTGGCTCTCGTTTACAGGCGAACGAGAATAGAGTTCTCAGAATGTTAAAAACACATCAGGATGCCTTTGGCAAAAACGAATTTGATCTTGGAACTTTTGAAAACTATGAAGTAAATATTGAAACGGGAAACGTAGCCCCAGTAAAATCTAGAATTTACTGAGTTCCATTCCACCAAAGGTAAATACTGGACAAATATTTAGAGGAAAAGACCAAAATAGGACTCATAAAGGAATCCAAATCTGCATGGCTCAGCACATGCCTACTGTAACATGATCTCATATCAGACATTCTTGGTGAGGCCACCTTGACACCAGTCATCAAAAACCTGAGGGCAGAAAACTTCGTTTCGCAATGAAAACTTTTTTTCTTGGCGCTCCCGCACCAAAAAGACCTCGCTACTCAACCTTGCATTATCTCCCTGGATAATGAACCAATTCGACCAATTTCTTCAGCCCTTAATAGCCCAACACATCCTCTACAATTCCACGGAAACAGATCGTCAAATTTCGTCTCCAAAAAAAAAACGGCAGCAGTTTGAAAAACCTCTTAAACTAACGTCACCGCTAAAACAGACATGTGTTTTTTTTCTCCAAAATGAACACTATTTTCGCTACAGCTTTTAATTGGCCCAACCGATTTTCCTGAAACTTCTCTCCAATCGAAGCACTCAATGTGCACTACAATCTGGCCTAAACAGTATTAAAATCCGTTCATCCGAACTTTTTATATTCACAAAAACGTATAACGCCAAAACCTGTGCCGCAACGAACGCCATTTCCAGTCGCCGTTTTCCAAAACTCTGTATATTTTGTAAATTATTCTTTGAATTCGTTTTAGGCATAAAGCCGAGAACACTAGCTTAATTGTGCAATAGGAGGGGCTTCCTTTAAGGTACATAACCTCACATATATGTAAGAATACACACTTAGAACGATATTTTTTTTATTTGTAATCCGAGTGACAACTTTTGTTATTCATGAAAAATGTCGGACTGTCAATTTCACTTGTCTGACTCTGCAAACAACATGACACTAACCTAAATGCGTTATAGCATAATTTATTACTGAGCTGGTATATTTAATCTTTTATTTTGTGCACAAATGCACCTTAGTAAACTTAAATTCTTGCCATGAACCCTACCAGAGCTCTTCGTGTATGTTAGCATATTATACCGACCCAGTGTTTATTTTAAGTTTATTTTTATCAAATCTCCATACACAAATTCCGACCGCAGCTACCATCCGAATGCAACACAACTAGCTTTTCTTCAATTAAATTCCAAAGCCCAATGTTTATTCTGAGCAATACACTCCCCCCCCCCTCCCGGGTCCCTTCAATAGTTACGATGCATAACATCGTAGTTTAAAAAGACAGGCCAATTCACTTTGTTACGAGTTCAAAACTCCTTGCACGTTCTTCAACAAAGGCTTCGTTGTTCCCAGCAGCTCTGCACCCAAAGCCTTTGCTTAGCCGACTTCTCCTCCCACTTTCCATTGTTCTCCTGGCTCTCCGCCAATCAGAGCTGCCTAGCATCCTCGTGAGTCCGAACTTTGGTCGCCAAAATCCGATGCTCCAGCATAAAAAGCCCCAGTTGCCCTCCCTCCTCAGCACAGCTCCGGAAATCTCAAAGCTAGAGGTAGATACGCCGGTCGGGAGTGGAGATGTCACTGTCCGATTGTTGCCATGCCGGGCAAAGGTAGTTGGTTCGTATGTAACTTAGTTTAACTTTAAAGTTTATCTTTTGGACTTAGAATTCAAAATTTATAGTTTAAACTTAAATTAACCTTTAGCTTTGAAAGTAAATTATGGCCTGTTAAGCCATCGGCATTTAGGACATTAACGGCCATAACGTAAGGGTTCACGGTCCCTTCCTCTAAAAACCAGCTTTTATTTTACCGTTTTCATTAATCTAACTTATGTAAACAAAGGCCATTGGGTCAATTAGATTTGCAGAAGCGTAGTACTTCATGGAGCGTACATCCCTTTTCTAATGTGAATTCCGATGGGGACGGTTTGATCTTTTGGGTGTTCCCTTTTGAAACAAAACCGTAAGGTCTACTTTTGCAAGTTAGCCGAGGCCGTTTATAATTTAGAGGGCTCTTTGCTAAATCCCCTTGCCTAAATCACTGTTTCTATTTGCAATTGTAAATTGAACTAAACCAAAGTTCTAGCGAACGAATTTAAATGTAAATTCACAAAAGGCTTTTAACCTAAAAACTTAGTTATGTAAGAAGTAATCAAATGTAAAGTGCAACCTTTATCATGTTCGCCGGAGTTTTAAACGCCAAGTTGAGTTACTTGTTGATATTTGCTGGAAGTTAACATTTAAGACAATTCTCTTTAATTTAACTTAGCTATCTTTTTTCCCACCTTGGTGGCAGCGTTACCCGCTTGTTATTGCTAATCAGGTCTTAATATTAGGACATTGATGCTCCATTCCCTATGCTGGGACAGTAGCAGTTGTGCTGTTTTAACCTAAAAAGTACTAAAAGTCAACCCAGACTGATAATAAGGAAGATCCAGTTTCACCAGATGTCGGCGATGTTACAAGCACCTCAGCCGTCGTAGCATCCACCGCTACACTACTTGTAAAAAGAAGGCCAGAAGGATATAGAATTGTAGTTGACCTATAAGGCCGTAACGCAGTTACAGAAAGCGTTTCAGTCCCCTTACCAGTTATAAGCGAGGCAATAGCAGACCTCCATGGCGCTAAATACTTTTCTAAGCTAGATTTTTTTTTTTTGAGATAAAAAATGTTAAATCACTCAACTGTTATTGATGAACGTCGGCGAATTTTCAATCCAAATCGAGGATTTCTTCATGCCAAAAATAAATATTTACACTATTTACACGACATCTGGAACACACACTTGGACTACATCTAAGCTTCTTCGACTCGGCAATGTTCGTTTAGTTTTTGAAGTTTTATTGCTTTATTGCCCCTGTTGTGATTGGGCCAGTTTTTGGGCCAGTTTTGGACGTGCTTCGTGCTGCTATGTTTTTGTGGGTGATGGGAAGGAGAGCCCTGATTTGGCCGAAGGCACCTTTAGTTAGGTTGCATGGTGGTGGATTTTGTGTGACTATTGCGAGGGATTCTAGTGCGAGCCTTGGATACAATTTCTTTTCAAAAAATAAAGTTGCCGTATTCTCGAAATCGGGGTTATATCCGGTGTCGACGTGGTGTACTGCCAGACCATCATTTAAATCAAACTGTTGAACAGCGGTTTTGTGTTCAGAATTTCTTATTTTGACTAAGCGTTTTGTGTGCCCAATGTATGTAGTAGGGCATTTCAGGCACAGAATCCTGTAGACAACGTTGGATATTAAGGCTGTTGGAATGGGTTTTGATGGCGGTCTGAGGAGAGTTTTGATGTTAGGGGGTGTCGAAAATCTGGTGTGGATGTTTGCTTCTCTAAGAATGCGGCGGATTGGTTCAGATACTGACTGTAGGTAGGGGATGGTGATGGTTTTTATGAGTGTTGCTGGCTCTTCGATATTGTTTTTGGCTTTTTGGGGTGGTGGAAAGCTGTCTGGGTTGTGATAGAGTTTAAATTTTTTCCTGGTTTGCGAAGTAGCATGGTTGAGTGTGTCGGGATCCATTGATCGAATTTTGGCCCGTTTCAACTCGTTGTTATAAATGGCCTGTTTGATAGAAACAGGGTGGTGGGATTTGAAGTCAATGGTGCGGTTGGTTTGGGTGGGTTTCTGGCATGGTTGAAAGGTGATTTTATTATTGTGGCATTCGAGGCGTAGGTCAAGGAAGGGGAGTTGATGTTGTTCATTTTCTTGTTAGACTGAACTGTATGCTTGGGTGGCCGTTTTTGGAGTACAATCTCTGCCAACACTCCAGAGATACGGTAGCCCATTGGACCGCCTTCTATTTGCTGATAGTATTGATTTTGGTGCTTAACGTACGTTGCGTTTAGAAGTAGTTTGAGAAGCTTGATGATTTGGGCTGGGTCTAAATTAGTGTCGCCTGGGTCGATGTCAGCATCACCGAGTGATTTTAGGACATGTTTACAGGTTTCATCTCGCGGGAGGCTTGGAAAAAGGTTGACCGCATCGAATGATACCAAAACGTAGCCATCAAGAATATGGAGATCTTTTAAATTGTAAACTAGTTCTTCGGTGCCTTCTATTGTGAATTTTTCACTAACGAGGGGTTTTAGGAGTTTGCTAAGAAAAATATCGAGCTGTTGTTCTGGTCCATTTTTAGCTGAGGTTATAGGGCGTAGGGGGTAGCCAACTTTGTAAATTTTGACTTGTCCGAAAATGGAAGGAGGTTTTGGCTAAGTTGAATGAGTTCTGAGGCAAGATCGTCCGTTATAATGCCACGAATGGATGTCTGTTGGAGGTGAACTTTAATTTCGTCTTGGAAGTTTGAAGTGGGATTCAATTAAAGTTCACCTCCAACAGACATCCATTCCTGACAAAGTTAAGTTTAAATTTATGACTATTAATTTAGAAATAAGTTCCAAAATAAAAATTCTAAGTTTAAACTAGTGACCCTTGAACTACTACCTTGCCCGGCATGGCAACACTGGGACAGGACATCTCTGCTCCGACTGCCGTAGTGACCTCTAGCCTTTGAGTCTTGAGCTATGTTAACGATTTTCCACGGTGTAACGGTGGATGCTACGACGGCTGAGGTGCTTGTAACAACCCCGACATCAGGTAGACTTCGGTCTTGTTAAAAATAATACTTTCGGTGTTTTGGTTGATTATCAAAGCACAGTCATGGTTACAGTCCGATGTGGGGAACGGAGCGAAAATATCCTATCAATTTAAATAGGCTAACAAGTACTATTTTACACGGTACGCACTGCCACCAGGTGGAGTGACATTAACTGCAGAAAATCCTGAGTTACGAATAAAAGGGGGTTTACGTAATATTTTAAATCTACAATTAATAACTGGATAAAAACAACTGACGTTTAAAACGTTTGGTTTTATTTGAAGACAGTTAAGAAAATATAAGATGCACTTAACATTTTCACACAAGTCTTTACAATTGAAAGCTTTAAATAAAGCAACACGAATTTACATTAATAAAGTCAACAAACGAACTTTGGCGTTTAAGAAAACAGTTATCTTTCACATCAAGAAAGTTAACTCAGGTCTGTTTCAACCTCCTAAAAATAATATGCAGCAGCAAGTTACAATTAGGCCTACAGTATGTTGTTTGCGTTCAAACTCCCACAAACTCAACTAAACTTCCAGTTAAATCTAAACTAGATCTGCTCAACGGGAGCACTAGCAATTTAAGCAGGACTTTCACTTAAATTAAGTTGATTAAAAAAAGTAAGATCGACTTAGTTCTTAGGAAGGGAACCACCCTGACGTTTTATGATTAACTAAGTTCAGAAACTGCTGATGTACGAAGTCATAAAAATTCAAGCTAGAGGTTAATTTAAATTTGAACTAGTAATTTAGGCTTAGGGGCCTAAAGTAAAACTTTCAACTATTAACTACGCGAAAATACGAACCACAACCATCTGCCCGGCATGGCAACAATCTGACAGCATCGTCTCCACTCCCGATCGGCGTGACCACCTCCTAGCTTGAGATCAGTGAGCTGTGCTAACGATTGCCTCCTGGGTCTGGGTTTTATACCTGATGCTTGGCAAGCAGGTAGAGGGAGAGTGCGGACCTGTAGGAGAGCGACGGGGGATAGAGTGGGGTAGTGAAACCTTGGGAGAGGGAGGGACAGTGTCAGCTGGCAGTCAGGCAAGGGAACAAAGGGGCTTTTGAAGCTGCTCTCTGTGATTGGAGGATGGCAGAAACTTTCGGAAATACTGACTGCTGGTTGGTGTAGCAGGCTGGCTGTGCAAGCAGCAAAGGGTTTGCCAGCTTTGGGACTGGGGCTTGGGGAATAACGGTGTAGCGGCGCTTACAGGGTCTTGAGGTGCCTGCCATGTAAATAAATTGCATAAATAAATGCACCAAGGAATACACCTTCTGAGGAATACACCTCCCGTGAAATACATCACCACAAGTTATAAAAATACATTGTCTAAAAAAATAAAAATTGCCGTTTTATATTTTTGGGGGACCAACGTTTTTGTGGCTCAAGAAATTTTTGTAAATAAAAATTACAAGTTTAAAGGGACACTATCTGCAAAAATTAACCTTGTGCTGTCTGCGCTACTTGTTGCAGGAAATTCGTACAGGCCACAAAGAAAATTGGAGCAAAAGACAGTTTATATAATCCAAAAAACAGCGTTTTTATTCATATAAAGTTACAGTTTCAGGGTTTTTGTAGCTGTTAATTCAAATGAGATAATCGCAACATTTAATGCTCTAACCAGTCAACCATGCACAGAAAGTTATTTTTTTTATCTGGGAAAACCTCGAAAAAAAGACCCCTGGGCGCACTCTTCAGGACCTAACTTGAGATAAGGATCGGAACAGAGGATACTATAAGCGCATGCACAACTATCAGCGCTATTTAAAGTTAACAGACTACCACTAGAGTGGTTTAAGGTTACGAAACAACTTGTTTTACATGAAAATTCTGACACTGAAGGGTTTATAGGTACGACCCATAACTTAAAACATAAAATACAATACTGGGAGGTTTTATGGATAATAACCAGCAACCTGTTAACGACAGAGTTAACCTTTTGCTCTCGGAGGTAAGACAGATAGTTTTTTATAAAGAAAACCGTTTCGATTAAAACTTAAAGAAGGGCCAACCGGGGACAAGTTGCAACCCCCGTAGAATATTCTTAATCTATATATATAATTACACAAAACCGCAGCGCATGCATCTGCAGCGCAGCCCAGCTATCCAGCAGCAAGTTGGACATACGATGCCATCTCCGCCATCTACCGACGGAACGGCAAGTTATAAGAGTAGCAGTGAAAAATGAAGTGTTTTAACAATTAATGTTTAAACAAAATAACTGCTGAGAGTGTCAGCGTTTACGTGAAACTTTCCAGATTTGTATCTAACTGTGTAGTCGTAATCTTGTAGGGTTAGGCTCCACCTAAGCAATCTGGGATTTTTGCCAGACATATGCTTGAGCCAGTGAAACGGGGTGTGATCGGATTCTATGACAAATTTTGTTCCATAGATGTACGGATGCAATTTGGCAACGGACCAGATCAAACACGTGCATTCTTTCTCTGTTGTACCATAATTTTGCTCACGTGCTGTCAGTTTACGTGACACGTAAAGACAGGGGTGTTCACCTTCACCCATACCACGGTCGGACGTGCTGTCAGTTTACATGACACGTAAAGACAGGGGTGTTCACCTTCTCCAAACACTTGTGACAAAACACAACCCATACCACGGTCGGAACAATCACACTGCAAAATGAATGTCTGTGTGAAGTAGGGGAGGCTCTTAGGACGAGAAACATCACTAAAAGAGTTTTTCAACGTATCAAAAGCAGCTTGCTTCGACTCATCCCAAATGACGGGATCTGCTGCATCCTTTTTCAAGGAGTTTGTGAGACAAGCACAGATTTCAGAATAGTGAGGGATCTATCTTTGATAATATCCTACCAAACCGAGAAAGGAACGGACATCTTTCTTAGTTTGTGGTCGTGCGGATTTTTGCACGGCCAAGACCTTCACCTCGGAGGGTGTACGAGATCCATTGCCAACTTCCTGGCCAAGGAAAGTAGCTTTGCTGCAAGCGACCTGCGATTTCTTGGCGTTAACCGTTAACCCGGCCTTCTTGACAGCAGAGAGGAAATTGTAAATGTTTTCGAGGTGCTGTGGTCACGTTTCGGCCTCAACAGCAGTGTCGTCTTGGAAGGGTGTGACATACTCTTCCATGCCACGTGTGACATTATCCATGAGCTTCTGGAAGCAGAATGGAGCGTTTTTCATCCCCATGTTCATCATGAGGGGGGCAAACTTCCCAATGGGAGTTGTGATGGTGGCAGCCATTGAAGCCTGTGGTGTCAAGCGCACTTGCCAGAATCCACGGTTGAGGTCAAAGATAGAAATATATTTCCACTTAGCTGCACGTTCAATACATTCCTCAATTGGGAATTGGGTAATCTTTGGTTACCGTATTGTTGTTTAGCTCTCTGTAGTCAGCTACAGGACGTGAGCTGGCGTCTTCTTCCTGTACAATGATCATGGGTGAATCATGAGGGAAATCAGTTTCAATGATTAAACCCAAATCAAGCATAAGCCTGATTTCCGTGACGATCAAATCCCTTTCGAATTTCGCGTGGCGATAATACTTACAGGGTTTGATTTTAAAGTCCACTAACTCAACGTCGTGAGTGACAAGATCAGTGCGTCCTGGCAAAGTAGAAAAAACACCGTCTACTCTTTCGAATACCTCAAGGAGGTCGTTCTTCTGCAACTCAGTTAAGTTGCCTGTCGTTTTGAAAAGACTCATGGCGGCCTTAGCAGTAAGGTGGCCATCACCAGTTTGACCTGTCCATACATGGTCGGTGTGAGGAAGCTCACGTGTAGCGGCGCTTACAGGGTCTTGAGGTGCCTACTGTCTATAGCACCGACATCTGGCGAAGTTGTAGTTTGGTGTGAATAAATCTTAAGTGGTGTAACGCTGAGAGCTACGAAGCAGTTTTTTTTTTCACGCTGAAAACAGCGATCACCACCTTTGGGGCACATGCCCCTCCCCCCCCCCACTCAAAAATTGACATTTTTGAGCCCAGTTTTCAACACAACATAGTGTAAACGCGGTCTCGTATCAGACGCTCGTGGTGAGGACACCTCAATACCACTGAAGAAAAAACCTGAGGGCAGAATTCTTCCACACCAGAAAAAGTTATCAGCATCCGGGTTTCGCTAATGCATAGCTAAGCTAAGCATGAAACAATGTGCATTTTGTATGCAGAACATAATTAGCATACGCCTGCATTAAAAAAAGTTTGAAAAAAAATCTTTTTCTGACCTACCGACCCTATTTATTTCGGCAATGTTCCACGAAGCTCACAATGTTTTTGTTGTTAGGCCTAGGCTATTAGATTCTGTGAAATGATTATTTGAATAGGGCTGGGCTATGTTGAATTTATGGTTTAAATGAGTAAAAAGCAAGCAAGTGATAAAAATGCATAAACTTTTGAATACCTCATGGTAAAATCTTAAATGATGGGACGAAGGCATATAATTTCTTATGCTTTTGCATTTTTTTTTCTTCCTGTTTATATTTTATGTTTGGCATCTTCCCAAGAAAGGACCAGTAAATTTTGACAAATGCATGTGAATTTAATTGGTTCAAATGATTTGGATGTCCTAAGTGCAACTTTCACAAAAATGTTGGTCGCCAAATACTGAATGAAAATAGGCAGTTGGCAATTCCAGATTTAATTCAACTCTCTAAGTTTGATACTCATATGGCTAGGCTATACTAGTGAAAAAAGAATGGTTTGCTACTCTGAAGGCACTGTGCTGATAGCACCCCAGCCTCCACGAATTGTGTACTGTCAGTGCTAAGTACCTCACGAGTTTACAGTACACAAACTCTGTACTGCCAGTACGTAATTTGTGAGGCGGCTGAACTGTTTACACAATGTCTTTAAAGTAAGCTATCTAATGCCATGAAAAAAAATTCTTTGCTTCTCATGCAATTTTCAATTTACAAAAATATCTGGTGACCAGAATTTTAGTTTTTATTTGTTTTTCATAGCCTAATTCAAAAATCCTTCTTTAGGGAATTCTTTTTTTCAAAATACAGTTTTTGCTATTTTAAAAAGCAAAACAATTGCCAACAAAAACAAATACAGAGCAGATTAAGACCCAAACGATGGAAGCTCAACTTAATTTGTCTTGAAATTAATTTGTGCTATGAAATGCTCGAGACGTAAAACAACAACACGTTTATCTCAAAGTCTAAATAAAGTTTTTGACCTGGAGGGTTTTGGGTCACTGCAAGGGGCCTGAGAAGCAACTATTTATTTTTTTGCTGCCTAATCAAAATTTCTACAATTGAGCTTTGTCTTCTGGCATGGTGCATTAGAGGAATGTAGAAAATTCAGAAACTGAAATGGCACCAGTGTTGTTCATGTGGGTAAGTAGAAAACGCAAAAAAAAAGTGACATTTGTGAAGGTTTGTTATAGGCCTAGACGGTGTATGCTGAATGTCATCTATAGTAGCTGAAAATAAGAGGTTGAACAGATAAAAATAAACTACCTGCCTTAACGGTGCATCAAATCAGCTCCAAGCTTCAGTCCTAGTATGTCTTTTAAAATGGCAATTTTTTATAGTGATATGCAAACTTTATGGGGAAAGAACAGATGAATTAAAAATCGATAATTTGTGTCACGTCTTTGTTGACACAAGCTATTTGTTTTTTTTTCCCAGCTAGTTGCCTGCTGTAACCAGCTGCTAGTTTTTTACTACCTGCTAGTTGCGTGCCGCAACCAGCTGCTAGTTTTTTACTACCAGCTGGTTGCCTGCCGCAACCAACTGCTAGTTTTATACTACCAGCTGGTTGCCTGCCGCAACCAACTGCTTGTTTTTTACTACCAGCTGGTTGCCTGCCACAACCAGCTGCCAGTTTTTTACTACCAGCTGGTTGCATCCCGTAACCAGCTGCTAGTTTTTTACTACCAGCTATTCGCCTTCCGCAACCAACTGCTAGTTTTTTACTACCAGCTGCTAGTTTTTTACTACCAGCTGGTTGCATTCCGTAACCAGCTGCAGGTTTTTTACTACCAGCTGTTTGCCTTCCGCAACCAACTGCTAGTTTTTTACTACCAGCTGGTTGCCTGCCGCAACCAGCTGCTAGTCTGCCGCAACCAGCTGCTAGTTTTTTACTACCAGCTGGTTGCCTCTCGCAACCAGCTGCTAGTTTTTTTACTACAAGCTAGTCACCATCTGCAACCAGCTTGTAAACGAGCGCCACCGAAAAACGCCCGTTTTTCAAAAATTCAAATTTCGCCGTTTTTGCAATAATGGTCCGATTCTCACAAACTCTTCGACATTCAATAGCCTGTCCAAATACAAGACTCTTGGGGAAGCCCAAATCCGGACTTTTCCCCAGGAAGAACCATTAAACTACGTTTGAAGATCACCTCAAACCAACCGAGGCACTCCGTCATCATGGCCGCCATTATTAAACTCTGTACTTGTGTAT